>CAJVQA010008184.1:0-13169 GCA_910591915.1 Cetraspora pellucida | reverse complement strand
CAAGTTATAGTCATCATACTATAGTTGAGCAGCTTCTGTTATTACTGTGGTTAAAGAAAAAACTACAGGTTAACAATGTTTAAGCTTTTTTGTGGTAATTTATCTAGTTTGGAGTTAGGAACTCCATTTAGATCACCTATTAGAATTATTTTGTAGTTAGTTTTGTTAAGAATAAGAGTAAGATATAAGAGAATTTCTTTTTGAAGTTGTCTTTTTTCTTGAGTTGGAAAGTATAGTTGAATTAGTTTAATATAGAGATTTTTAAGAAAAATATCAATTTTAAAAGAAAGTTTTTATAAATTTGAATTTTTCCTATATGCTTCACTAGTGATTTGTGGATTAATAAACTCACACCATCCTGATGAGTATTGCTAGAAGTCCAGAAGCATTTATAGTTTGAAAGTTTTTGTGAAAGAGTTGAGAATTTTGCCTCTTTAGTAGATAAATATGTTTCAGAAATTCCAAAGATGTCTATTTGATTTTCTGAAATATAATCAATTAGGCATAATTGTTTAAAACTATCTAGAAGACCATTAACATTAAGTGAATATATTTTAATTGATTTTGTTGTGTTGGAATTATCTAAAGATAAAATATTATTGTTTGTATATGTTGTAGTAATAGGTAATTCTAAGGCAGAGGAATTAGTAGTTGAGAGAAGGTTTTGGCATTCTGAAAGAGATGGTATTTTAAATTTTGTTAGGAAGAAGTTTGTTTTAAGTAAAATGTTTTGATAGCTTGAAAGATTTTCAAAAAGGATATATGTGGAGTTGGGTAGAAAGTTAGTTTTTTGTAGAAGATAGATATGAGCTTCATGTATATTATTGCTAGATTTCCTTATAGAAATTTTTATATATTGTTCTAAAAAGTATTCTGAATATTCATTTTGAATAAATTTTAGAAAGGAGCCTATTGATTGTGGTAAAGGTAGAAGTTGTAAGTAATAGAATGCAAGAAATTTGTTAAAGCAGATTGAAGGGTTGTATAATTGAAGTAATTTAAGAATTTTAATATAAGATTTTTCTTTAATAGTATTTGTTGTTGGTGAGTTGATGGTATTATTAGAGTTATCTGTTGATGATTCATCATCCTTATTTATAATGTTTAGATTTGATGATATGTTGATAAAAATATTTGGTATATAGAAGTTTTTTGGAGTAGTTAGGTGTATGTTTGTTGAAAAGGGGTTCTCAGAAGGATGTAATAAATTGTTGTCTGAGAAATTTGATTTTTCTTCTATAAATGCACTCAAAGTATACTTGGTTTTTACAGTTGTAGAGGATACCATAGTCTGTTCTGTATATTGGATCTGACTGTTGTTAGTCTGATTTTTCATATATTGAAACCAACTTCAATTTCTAGTTATTTAATAAAAGTCATCACTTTTAATCTACTTATCTCAAATTATTAAATTATTGCACCTGTAACCAAAACCTTAAGTTTAATGTTTTCATTTGATAAAATACCTGAAACTTCATTTTAGATAATCATAAACCCCTACCAAACTCATATGAACTTCTAAATGATGAAGTACACAACATATTTCTTATTATAAGCAGAGCAGATTTGCAAAACCTGGCTCAATACAGAGAAACCCTGCAGAAGTTTTATATTTTTTAACAAATTCCTTTTAGCTACTTTGAGCTACTAGCACCAAAGAATCCACTACCTTCCACTTTACAAGACTTAAGCTTCAAACTAAAACAAAAATTTCTTTTCTTATCTAAAAACCAAGAAGACTTCAAAAAACATGTTAGACTTTTGTGAATAGTTTACTTATTTACAAGACTACTAAATAACTACATTATCTCATATAGACAACTAACTCAAAATCCTGTAAACTTAAGAATGTCAGACCTTACCTTTCCTCTACAAATTACAGAAAAAGTCAATTTATTTATTAAAAAGATCCCACCCATATACAGCATTCCAATACTATTACCAAAAACATATTGTAATTTCAATTATACAAAACTTTTAGATCTATCTGAAGATGTTAAACTAGTTACAAAAGTAAACTTAATCTTACTGATCTTAACTTTTAAAGAGCTAAGCATTGCAGCCAAAGCACTACATGAACACTACTATTTCTATACAATATCTTAATCTTGGATAAACATCCAAAAAAAAACAATCTAAACTTAGTGATACTCCAGATAAACTACCTTCTACAATTGAAAAACTGCAACTTCCATTAGCTAAAAAAAAATTGACAATATAATATGTCTATTAAAAAACATCACAATATTATCTTGGTTTTGGAAACTCTTTGACAAATCTTTTCTTATTAAACAGTATTAGAATACATATTCAATCTTATAGATTTATCTGAACCATCTTTTGATATTTTGAAAACAAAGAGACAACTAACACAATACTAAAAACACAAACACTTGCAATAGAGGAAGACCTTATGACAAAAAACTTATAAGCATACATCCTAATACAAATATTCTACAATCTGTAGAAAATATAAACAAGTCAAACCTCTATGAATTTAATATAAATAAAAAAATTAGCATTATTACTCACAACATCAGAGGCATTAATGATATACTAAAAATGCAAATCTGAATTGAACACTATGCTAAATCAAACTTATATATAATTTCTCTCACTAAAACTAAGCTAAAAGACTTAATAATGAAGTTATTAACTAACTCTTTATATAAAATCTTTACCTCAAACTTTGTATTATACAAACCAAATTAACAAGAAGCCAGATTAGGAACTGCCTTAATGGTTTGCAATTAACTACAACCATATATTTACAAAATCAACACCTTTCAAGAAACAGCTATATGTCTTGATTTCTTTTTTCCTAATGACAACAAATCTCATATTATTTTAACTTACCTTTCTTTAAATTATCCTTCTCTTCTAAAAAAGACCCAATCTCAATTACTTAACTAAATTACAGAAGCTAGAGCTAGAAACTGGCATCTAATTATATTAAAAAATTTTAATGCTAATCAATTTAGAGACAAACACTTTCTGATATTCACAAATCTAAATGCTATTAACCTATCAAGTTTACTAGCTTTTTATAATATCCAAACACCAACATGGCATGACCCAACTTCTGCTAGCCAAATCAATAATTTCTGAATCTTGTTAAATATATTATTAGCATACAAACCTCTATTTCTAACTGATGCTTCTTACATCTTAGGTAGTAATTATTGCATTCTAAGTACAACCTAGTACACAAACTTTTCATCTTAAAAAAACTTTAAAAACAAAAAGAAAAAAAGAAAAATATATCTGTTTAAAAAAATGACATTAAAGAACTGAAAAAATTTTGAAGATTTACTAAATATCTGCCTTAACCTACAAAATATCCCAATATCAAATATAAACAAAAACAATATAAACAAAATATAAAATTTCTAGATAGCAAAAATTAAAGTAAAAATAAATAAACATATTCCATATACTCTTACTACTTATAAATTCTTCTTTGCACTTTTGCTAAAAGCAACCAAACTGTATTTTGCTCTTAAAAATATTAACAAATATTTATATTACCTCTCAAATAACACTTTAAATAACTTAATTAGAGTAAACTTTTACTTATCAAAGGCAGCTATGCTTGCAGAAATAGACATTCTATTATTTATACAAATATAATTAAATTTCTCTCTATCTGATATTATAACACAGATAAAGCAATACAAGCATACAATATGACAAGCATGAAACTTCAAAAAAAAACAAGAACTAAGTAAAAGAATTAGGTTCTATACTAACCAAAGATCACTACTCAAATATAAGAAAATCGACCACTGATTAAAATGGCTGATTTGGCCTGAACTCGACTGTTGATTATTGGCTAATTTTATACTGAATGACAAGTCAAAATCAGTAGTTAATTGACAGTCGATTGCTAAAAATATTTAGTATAAATTTGGCTAATTAATTGATAGTTGAGTTCAGGCTGAATCAGCCATTTTAATCAACAGTCAAATAATATAATAAATTGACTTATGATCAGCAGTTGATTACTAATAACCTTCAGCTCAAATATGAAAATTTGATACCTGAATTCTGAGCGAATCTTAATTCATTCAGAATTTGGGTGTCGAATTTTAAAAGCAAAATTTATACTGAATATATATTACTATATACATAATTAAAACTGGTTTATTAAAAGCATTCGACTAAAATCAAATACAACACAAAATAATTTTCTTAACTTAACAAACTCATACTCAACAATATTTATATCAAACTCATTACCTTTTACATCCTCAATACTACTACAACAACCTTTATCTCCTTCTACTCCTTTACCACCACTCTCAACCTTACTACTATACTTATCCCAAACTCCTATACCTATGCAAAACCTGTGAGACCTTTATTTAAACATTGCAACACATAATGTTTAAGAATTTAACACAATAACCAAAAAAGAAATATAGCAAAACTACTGTCTTTACAATAACATTAATATTGTCTGTATCATTAAAACAAAAATCACCAATACTACTAACCTTTATTTCTGCAACAATAATCTGTTTACCTATTTTTGGGCAAACTATGAGAATTCTGCAGAAGGTGCTGCTATTATAATCCACAACCACCTTCAATCACATGTATATAACTGCCAAATACATGCTAGAGAAGCAATAGCTTTAGACCTCTTTTTCAAAAGTGAAATTAAACTCTGTATTATAACAGTTTATTTTTCCTTCACTGATACACATTGATATAACAAAATACAAAAAACAGTTATTTCATAGATTCAACAAGCCTACCAACTCAACCTCTATCCAATTATCCTTGATGACTTTAATACACATGATGATATTTGTAACTCATTATCTAAATTCTGACTAACTAACTACTTACATCAAACTAACATGTATGGCCTTAGGACATATGTTGATAACAAACATTATATATGATCAAACAATATTAGTCAAAGCTGCATTGACTACATATAGACTAATTCATTTAATTTACAGTTTTTTATTTCATATAGTCTTGATAATAGTAGCTACTCTACATCAAGTGACCACTCTATTTTCCTTTCTTCATGGTCTTTTACTAATGCATTTAGCAAACCTCCATGCTATCATACTGGCATTAGTTATAGAATTTTTAATTACAAAGCCATGTCACCAGAAAAATAAACAGAATTTTCTAATTTGCTTTTATAAAAACTCAACTCACATAATACTCTACTTGATCACAATACTAATGAAAGCATAGAAACTAGTTGGCATAAAATCGAACACTCAATTATTTATTCTGCTATATACTCAATACCTAACAAAAAATCTCTCAAACATAGCTACAACTACAAGTACTCATCTCATAGCATCTTACTTTACCTCTCACTTAAAGAACTTGGACACTTAATCAAAATTGTTAAAAATTCTAACAACAATTTAAATATTAATCCAATTAATTTCAGAATTCAAAATATAAATAAATGATCTAACTGTAATCTTCAAACCTTGCCTTCTAATCAAAATTCAGAACTTAAACAATGGACTTAGCATACACAAGATATTTGGAAACAGCTTTATTATGCACACCATCTTGAAAACTCCCTATTACTCTGACAACAAATTCAACAAGCTACTGAAAAAAGATGTGAAACTCTTTCTATACATCTTAAACAAGCTATTAACAGTATCTTCAATCATTACAAATCTTTTATTCACTTTTCAAACATTAAACTACCTAACCAACTAGTTACAGAACTATACCTTATTAAACAATACATACAATCTCAATTTCTTAACTGGACAGCATATTGACCAATTGACTAAAACTTATTTCATAATTTTTAGTTTACACAATATCAACTACAAGCATACATTAACGCCCAATAGTATAACTCTCTTATTGTTTCCATCATGAAAAAAGAAGTTATAACAAAACTTCCAAATAGGAAAGCCTGTAGACCTACAAGTATCAGTTATGAAATACTCAAACATGCAAGTGCCACTTGTATTAAAGCCATAACTGCTCTATTTAATCAATGTCTTAACTCAAGCCAAATATCTAAACAATGAAAACATAGCAGAATTTATCCAATTCCAAAGTGAAACATATTTGATAGAGATCTTAACCTTATTCGCCCTATAAGCCTTATCAAACATATTTGCAAAGTCTACACAAAGATCACTACTAACAGAATCAGTAAAATATTTTCACAACATCTAATTCTTTCACTATATAATTATGTTGATTTGCCTAACAATAGTACCTCAATACCTATATATATATTTAATAACCTTACTGAAGATGCATCATGCAATCAAAAACCAATTTGACTTTTGTCTCAAGATATGAGCAAAGCTTATAATTCAGTTAATCTTGAACTTCTTAAATACTCTTTGCAGCATCTTGCCCTTCCTGCTACTTTTACTAACACTATTATTAATCTACTCACTGATCAACAAAACCAAGTTATTACAAATCTTGGTCTTATCTCTTCATATCCAGTGCATAATGGTATCAACTAGGAAGAAACCATTACTCTACTTTTATGAAGAATATACTATGACCCACTTATTTCATACATTTACAATAACTTTCATGAATACAACACTAAAGTTTCCTAGCCAACTAATCTTAAAAATCAAACATTTAACAAACTTGAATTCCACTACTCTGTTTTTGCCTATATGGATGACACTCTATGAATTGCATTTTCACAACAAGAACTCTTACAAATTTTGTTAATAGCAGAATTCTTTTACAACATGGCCAACATCTAAATCAATCCTACCAAATCAATACTTACAACTAATAACTCTCCAACTAATTACAGTCCTATTACTTACAGTAATTATTTCCTTAACCTCCATCTTTCAAATAAACTATTTAAGTTTTTAGGATGCTGGTTTATACTTAACAACAAGCAAACAAAACAAACTAAGCTTATTACAGCTAAATCATCACATCTTATAAAAATTGCAAGTACTAAAAAAATTACTAACACACATGCATGATATATTATTAATACAGTTATTATTTCTACAATTGAATATCGCATTCATAACATTGTTCTAAGTCAGAACACATGTAACAAAATTCTTACCAATCACATTGGACTTGTCAAAAGCAAAACCAAACTTAGCTGTACAATTCTTACTAGTACACTACTTTATCCTTAACTATATAATATTCAAAATATATAGGATATTCAACTTTAACACCATATTACAAATTATACTAAAAGACTTAATTCTCCTGATCTTCTTGGTATTAGCACTTGCATTTAGCTTCAACAGCTTCAAAACAATTTCTGGTCACCTACTAGCATCTTAATTCATGAGAATCCTATTATTGATAGACCAAACAAATATACTACTAATTTTAAAATAATTTAATTTTTTAAACATCTTGGTATTATATTCACTTCTAACCCAACTTACAACATTCCATACACTATACAACAAGGTTCTATCTTATTAGAATCTTTGCTTTTCTTACATCCAAAATACCCAACTTTCAAAAAACAACTTAAGTATTATGGTATCCTATATCTTGATCAACTTACTACATTTAACAACTTATGCTTATTGAACTGGAAACATATCTCTCCTTATATTTACAAGATCTCTAAAGGCAAACAGCACTTTGGTTTACTTATTTAGAAGACCAAGTTACAAGCCACTCTTACAATTGTACACTTTACTAACACCTACACTTATCTGATACAAACTACTATAGTTATACAACTAGATACTTCTTATCTTACAAAAAACCATGGCTTATTACAGTATTTAATAATTAAATCATTGCTGACAAAGCCAGAAGACAACTTTTTGCATCTGGATCTATTCTTATTACACATTGGCAATGTAATATTGAATCACAATTTACTTGACTTTATTTTCTTTCACCTATTCAATCATATATATGTCCAGGCTGTTCTCTCAACTCTCAAACAATTGCTAACAAATGTACAATTGCTATCCCTACTAATCTTTTAACTCGATTCTTGAATCGAGTTAATACTCATAACAAAACTCTTAATTTTAATGCTAATTATCTTGACCTTATATACTCTATTGCAATTTGACATTTCACTCAAATCCTAAACCCTTCAAATATTACTATTGCTACTCAACCAATTTCTACAATTTTTGAACCTTGTTCACTTATACACAATCTTTAACAAATAGCCAACTATAATGCTAATTTGTCAGAACTTCACTTTTATACAAATGGTTCTGTTATTGACTTGGGTACTTAATAATGCTCTATGAGTATTGGATGGGTTCAAATTTTTAATAACTTTATACTATATACATTCCAAGCTCAAACAAAACTATGGTCTTGTTTATTTAAAGCTGAACTTATCACTATTCTATTTGCTCTTATTACTGCCTCTAGAAATAGTATTATAAACATATATACAGACTCTCAATCTGTAATTTCCAAATACCAAAATATTGTAAACTCTTCTACAACCTTATTCTATACACATACACTATACTTTTTATTATAGAACTCACTAATTAACTTTGTCAACTTATACAAAATTCAAATTATTTTTTACAAAGTAACTGCACATCAAGACAACATGTACAACAATCTTGCTAACCAACTAGCACAAAACCATTATAACCTACCATATTTAACTTTTATGTCATACAATATTTATAATCCATCTTATACTTTAAATCTCAAAAACTTCTCTTTAGAATTACCTATTTGTCACAATATTTGTACAATCTGTTATGCACATATTTATACTTTATGGACTACACAAAACTGATTTCAAAAATGAAACAAAATCTTCAACCAAATTAATTGGCAAGCTACTTGGCTATACATCAACAATAATCAAAAAATCTCAAACTTTTTATATAGCTTCCAATCTTCTGCTCTTAAATCTTTTAGAATTAAAATCCTATTTGATGATCTTCCTATTTCACATACTTTACACAAATAATACCACTCATATTCACCAACTTGTCACCAATGCTATGAAACCAGTTCTCATCTTTATTAGATAATATGTCCATCTGATCAACTGCTATAGAACCTTATCTAAACACAAACATACTTGATACCACTCCTAAAACTATAATTGAACTTTACTGCCAAATTAGACAACTGTATTGTATGACCACACACAACACAGTAGACCTACCATCAGTTTTTTCAACTTTATCAGGCCTAGTGCCAAATGAAATTATTTCTATTGTCTCAAACCTATTATCTAAAAAAATAGCTATAACACTTATTATAAAGTTTTTACTTTATCTTAACCAACAAGTATATCATAAAATTTGGATTTCTTACTGTATTTCAAGATTAACAGCTCATCCTTCCACTTTCAATTCACCTTCTAATCTCACTTTACATTTACCTCAATCTTTTTTTTCTAATTCAATTTGCTCTAAAATTAATTTCTGGTATATAAAATGGATAAAATATCAAACTAACCTTTCATATATTATTACAAACATCCAAATCTAGGTGAGCTTTGGCCACTTCTGTTAGTTTAGATCACAGATAAACTAGTCTGAGCTTCTACTCTTTTTATAATATTTTTAAAAGTAAATTTATGCTTTATATAAAAATTTCAAATAAATATTTGATAAAGATAGAGGCATGGCCTTATCATTAATATTATAAAAAAAAAAAAAAAAAAAAGCATTCAAAACTTGCTACTAATTATATATTTTTATTAGCAAAATAAAATAAAAAAATAGATACAAAATTTATAAAAAAGATTTTTCTAAAAAAAGGTTAAACCCTTTGCTTCCTTTGTCATTCCTCTATGAATTAAAAGCCAGTCTTTTACTGATCCTTTTTTTATGCATCTGTGTGTCTTCATTATTATTACTATCTTCACTTTTATAGACTCTTTTTTTACTGCTACTTTCCTCTTCTTCTTTTTCCTCTTCTTTCTTCTCTTCTTTCTCCTTTTCCTTCTTACTCTCATTCTTGTTCTCATCACTATAATTACTTTCATCATCTTTATTTTCATTTACTGCCCAATTAGGAAAATTATCAGGCCAGGGTGCTATCAGTGTATATGATAGTTGATGGAAACATCTGAAATTAGGTTTCATAGTTGTATCAAGGATGTTATATAATAGGTTAATTAACTATTAAAATAAAAAATATCAAAATTTTATGTAATTAATAAATTAAGATTTGAAATATTGAATTTTGTTATATATTCAATTGATTTTGGATGTGTCGAATAATATGCTATGTATATCATTTGATATATCAAATATCAATTATCAAATTTTTACTAGTATAATACCAACAAAAAAAAATTATCTTTTTTAACCTTCAAGACAAGCCATAAACATTAACATATATATAATCTTTCTCATTTTTTTCTTGACTAGTATCTGTTAATTTAGGTAAATAAATATCATTATTTGTTAATAATTGTATTACTTCCTCTATATTATAATCAGAAATCTGCTTGTCCTTCTTTCTATGAAGATACTTGAATACTACAGCCTGTTGAAACATTTTCTGTAAAATTAAATTAAAAAATTTAATTAAATTTTGAAAACTAAATTTAGTAAATTATGACTTAAAATCGATCTAAATTTAGCTAGGAATTTAGTTCGATTTTAAGTCATGATATATATAAAGGAAAAATTTATGCATCAGTTTTTCAGTAATTTTTATATATGCATCCATCGAAGTGCATGCTTCGGGATCTATCTTGACATATAGACCTAGTGTTACATTTTGATTTGAGATGCTGTTTTAACATGTCAGCCAATTCAGTCCAATTGATACCAAATCTCTTGGCAAGAAGATCATATAGCATAGAGATCGTAGTTTCAAACAAGCAGTCACTTTGTTTTTGCCATATTTCATCAATATTAAGGCCAAATTCCCTACCTCTTTTTTTGAGTATCACAAAAAGTTCATGCTATTAATAATAAAATTAGGTTTAATTAAAAAAATACAAAAATAAAATAAAATAAATATATGTCGAAAATTAGGTTTGATTTAAAAAAATAAGTAAAAATATGTTAAATATATTTAAATATATACTCGAAATAACTTTCTTCTAGCCTTATTATTCTCAAAACCATGCTGTTTTGCTGTTTTCTCTATACTCCTCATAGGAGCAGGCCTTCTTTGTGCAGCTGATGAAGTTTCAGCCCTATTTTCTTCTTTTCACTCAGCCTGCTCTTGTGTTATTGATGCATAACAGCTTAAAACTTGCAATACACTAATATCATTGGCTAATGTAGAATAAGAGTTTTGTAATGCTTCAATTGTATTCTCTAAATACATTATTTTACAGTCATAGTCTCTTTGAATCTCACATAAATTATCGATTTTAGTCTACAATAAACAATTTTCTAAAAAAAAAAGAAATAGTTGCAAATTAAAAGAAAAAGAAAAAAAAAATAAATATTAGTTATAAATTAGTATAAATTTGGCCATCATTTAAATAAAAAAAATAATAAAATAAATATTAGTTATAAATCATCATGAATTCAGCCACCATTAATTCGGCTATATTTAAATAAAAAAAATAATAATAAATATTAGTTATAAATTAGTATAAATTTGGCTATCATTTAAATAAAAAAAGCAACAAAAAGAAAAAAATAAAATATAATAAATATCAGTTATAAATCAATATATATATATTTGGTAGTCATTCAAGAAAAAAAGAAAAAATAATAATTATAAATATTAACATATATTCAGTTAAGTAAAAAAGAATTAGTAAATAAAATATTAGTTATAAATCAGTATAAATTCATTACTATTTAAACAAAAAAATAAGGAAAAAATTAGTAAATAAAATATTAGTTATAAATCGACATAAATTCATTACTATTCAAATAAAAAAAGAAAAAAATTAGTAAATAAGTTACAAATTGACATGTTTTCTTTTTTTATAGTAAATAAAAATTTACCATTCTCAAGCCTTCTATTTCTATCTAATAATTCATAATTCGATAAAGATTTTACTCATTCACTACTTCCACTTCTGCTTTTACTACTTCTGGATCTCAGTGTTAAACGAGATGAACAAATAGTAGGAATGATAGAAGAAGGGTAGTTCTTTGAGAAGAAATAATAATAGCCAGCTGGGTCAAAATAGTGGATAGTTGGGTCAAAATGATAGATGATATAGTCAAAGTGATGAATGTTTAAGTTGAAGGAATGGTTGATGGTTGGGTTAAAATAGTTGATGGTCTGGTCAAAGTAGTAGATAGTCTGGTCGAAGTAGTGGTGGATTGTTGGGTTGAAGTGGTTGATAGTCTGGTTGAAGTAGTGGTGAATTGTTGGGTTGAAGTAGTTAATAGTTTGGTTGAAGTAGTGGTAGATGGTTGAGTTGAATGAGTGGTAGATAGTTGGATCAAAGAAGTAGTAGATAGTTGGGTCAAAAGAGTAATGGATTGTTGAGTTGAAGAAGTAGTGAATGGTTGGGTTGCAAATCTAGAAAGTTGTGATATTTGTCAGGTACATCTTGTTCTAGTTATGGTGAAAAATAAGATAAAATTTTCAAATAAAAATCTAAAAAAAATTTGGAGAAGTAAAGTTCTTCAAAAAGAAACAGTTCAAATTGAGTATATTTATAAAAATTTTTAAATTCTGATCGCTTAAATGACTAATTAAAAAAATAGCATATATTGTTTTTAAATTCATGTTCTAGAATCGAAATAAGATGAGTATTATATTATAATTAGTATACTTGTTATATGTCAATTTACAATTCAAAATTCATACATTATTTTAAAAATTATATCATTTAGAATGATATGTTAAATTTAATTATGCTAATTTTGATATTTTTTTAAGAAAATTTTTATTGATATCGATTTATATCATTTCAAATTAACATGACTTCAAAAACTATGTATAACATCATAGTCGATCATAATAACTGATCATATAAAAAATGACTTGTCACATCTAAACAGTAATATGAAATCAAAATGATGTATAATACTATTATTAGCAATCAGTAATTTTTTGCTGAGTAATGATTTACTTAATTTTATTTTTGACATTTATTTATTCAATTTAACTATTATCATGATATTTAAAATATTATTCAAAAACCAACATAAGTTAATCAATTGTTTTATATCCTTCAACCAATATTTAATTATTTTTATGCCAATCATTCATCTATAATTCATCTAACTATCATCTTGATATTTAAAACATTATTCAGAAACAACAAAGAG
>CAJVQA010008183.1:0-13171 GCA_910591915.1 Cetraspora pellucida | reverse complement strand
ATTTTTGAAATACGAACGTTTTGTTTTGATCTTCCTGATCGTGTAACGTTACATTAAAATGAGACTCGTTATTGGATGATCATCACGTGAAAGTGGAAATTTGTTGGCGCACCTGGGGTCTAATCGCGTGATAAACATGATGGGATCCTTAATTTCATTGGTCGCAACCAAACAAATACGTGCTATTTTCACTACCATATAAATTAACATGAGATCATTGATGTACACATGATCCGGAATTTTACAGTAAAATTTTGTGCACTGATCCCGATAGGGATAAATTCATGTACCGACTGGTACGTACATTAGGGGTAATTTTGTTACTAACACTAATAATTAAATTCTCAATCGCCTTTCTCAATGGTTGATAAAATGATCTGATTGGCTGAAAAAATATATCATTTCGGTCAAAAAACTTGGGCTAACGCTAACAACCATCCTGTTTTTTATAGTTACTCTTATTGACTGAAATTTAAAATCCTCGGGAAAATTGTTATAAGGATCTCTTCAATTAATTTCGATTAATCGAAGACAGGGATGATACGTATAGTACTTTCTATGTAAGAGGAACATCCAAATAATCGATAGGTTCGCTTGGTAAAGTTGCTAATATAACATAATTAGTTTAAATAGATAAATAATGTAGCATGATTTTTTAAAATAAATACCTTCAATTGCATTTGATATTTTTTGTGTATTGATACGTTTACTAGTATAAATAAAGTCTGAATGTTTTGATGAGATAATTGGCAATTCTTTGACTATCTTGTCAGCTTCTAAGAATTGCCTTCTAGTTTCAAGCGCAACATCTAAACGTTCCATGATTTGACTCCATTGACGAAATTTGGTCCAAATATCCCATGCATTAGGTCGTTTTTGTGGATCGGAATCCATGCATTGCTTAGCTAATTTAATATAACAATCTGGAGTTCCAGGAGCAAATTCTGGCCGCAATCCTTTACAAATATTTATTGCAAGACCAATATCAAATTCATGATCATCAAGAGGTCTTTTCCCAGTTGACATCTCTGACATGATAATTCCAAAGCTATAAATATCAGCTGCTTGTGTAAACTTTTGACCTGATAAAACTTCTGGTGCGATATAAGGCATGACACCGTAAATACCATCTTCTAAATTTTTTTCACTGTATTTTTTAGATAATCCTAGATCTGCAACATAGGATCGCATACTGTTGCTAATGCTTTCATCTTGCAAGATATTACCACTATGGAAGTCTGCATGAATATATCCTGCTTCATGAATTTTACATAAATCCCATGAAATATCTAGTAATAGCTTCAATTTAGTCTTCCATGTAAGATCTTGAAATTTTTTCCTTAAAAGTTTATGAAGACTTCCATTATCAGCATATTGAAATACCATTAAATATGTATTTGTTTTTGTATCTTTGGTTAATCCATATATCCTTAGATTATTACCAAACAAACTACATTTTACATGTGTATCAAACTTTATAATTTATAAATAAATTAGTCCACTATAGCTTAATAAATTGTATAATTATTAATTATTTAACTTACTTCTGTCAAAGAATCAGATAATGTTTTGAGTGCAACGGTACTAGATGGTTCACGAATTCTTAAATATTCGTTGTTGCCATCATCATCTTTAATTGTTTTGATATTTCGTATACCATCCAACCAGGTTGCAGAAAATACAGAACTAAACCCTCCTTCGCCAATTTTTGTAATATTTTCAAATCTATCAAATGGAATCCATTCAATTATACTTTTATACTCTGTTGTTCTAAGTTGAATCTCCTTTATGCAACTATCAATATCTTTATTTTTGCTTGTCCATCCTTGAATTGTTATGTCGGGATCACACGTTTGGCACCATGCTTCACTCGAATTATATTCGTTACAATGTGTACATCTTCCATATTCAGAATCTCTTCATAATCATTAATTGTATTATATTTCATTTTATTCATACAACTCAAATTTAAAAGCAAATAATTTTTATACTTACCGACTAAATTAGCGCAAGTGAAATCAAATAGTGAATATTCATGTATTTGAGTAGCTTGCTCTAAAATATTTAATAAATGCTTTTTTATACTTACGTTCTAAATTAAGACGAAATGAAATTAAATTGGTTTATTTTTATTACTTAGATTAATAACTGCTCTTTATACTTACGGACTAAAATGAAATTAAATAGTAAATATTTAATGAATACTTAGATTAGACCATACAAAATTTAATTGTTTTCATAACCCGGCCGGGTCAAATTTAAAAAAAAGCTTTTTATATGGTTTAATAACGGGGGTTTTTTTTTAAAAAAAAAAAGACTTATAAAATTTTAGATATGAAATTTAAAAAGAATCCAACCGGCCGAATTTATTTAAAAGCTTCACATTATAAAAACCAAGATATTAAATTTGTGTGGCATTAAGAAATATTCTTCAGATTCTTTATACTCACATACTAGATAAAATAAAAATACATCATAACATTTTATGAATCTGAATAGTTCATATTAAATACTTAGATAAATAAATCTTCTTTATACTCACAGACTAAAATAATGCGAATAAGTGGAATTAAATAGTAAATATTTATGAACTAGAATAGCTTATAAGGATTTTTCATGCTTACCCACTAAATTGACGTAAATTATTATAAGTAGTAAATAACTTTAATAACATACTTAGATTAATAAAATGCTCTTCATACTCACTAACTGCAGTAAATTAAATAAAACAAATGGCGAATATTCATGAACTTGAATAGCTTATTTTAAACACTTATATTATAAATACTATTATACTTACACGCTAAATTAACGCGCGATTAAATAGTAAATATTCATAAACTTGAATAGCTTATTTTAAATACTTAGACTAATAAATGTTCTTATACTCACAAACTACAATAAATAAAATTGAATTATTAAATCTTTACGTTTTAAATACTTAGATTAATAAATGTTCTTTGTACTTACGGACTAAGTTAACATAACAGATAAATAAACCAAAATTAAATAGTAAATATTTATTAACTTGAATAACTTAAATGCTTTAGATTAATAAATGCTCTTTATACTCACTCGCTAAATCAATGAAACTAAATAGTAAATATTCATGAACCTGAATACCATATTCTATCAAAAATAAGGTGCCTATTCATAATAAGATCGTTGCTATCTAAACATGACATGGCGATAGGTGCACATATCACGATAAATAATTTTATTTCTAGAGGTGCTTATTTATAATAGAATATGATAGTTTATTTTAAATACTTGGATTGATAATGGTCTTTATACTCACAAACTAAATGTAAATAAATTTAAATTAAATGTATATATGGTATATATTATAAATACTTAGATTAATAAATGTTCACCATACTCACAGACTAAACATAAGTAACCGAAATGTAAATTAAAGTATATTGTAAATATTCATGAAACTGTATAGCTCAAACACTTAGATTAATAAACGCACTATACTCACTCACTATGTTGACGCGAATAAAATGAGATTAAATATTTCAAATACTTAAATAAGTGAATAATATTCTTCATACTTACGAACTAAATAAAATAATCATTTATGAACTTGAATAGCTTATTTTAAATACTTATATTAATAAATATTCATTGTACTCACGGACTAAGTTAACGTAATAAATTGAATTAAAGAGTAAACATTCATAAATTATTTTGAATGTTTAAATAAATATTCTCTATACTTACTCACTACATTAACGAAATTAAACGGTAAATATTTATCAGCTTTGAATAGCTTATTTTAATATTTAAACAAATGGTTTATACTTGCCCGCTAAATTAATATAAATAAATGAAATTTAACAGTAAAATTGTGAATTTGAATAGCTTATTTCAAATACTTATATTAATAAATATTCTTTAAACTCACAGGCTAAATGTAAAATAAGATAAAATTAAATTATAAATATTTTTTATTTTCAATACTTAATAAATATTTTTTATATTTACCCACTAAATTAATATAAACAAATTAAATTAAATTAAATTAAATTGTAAATATTTATAAATTAAAATAGCTTTTTTAAACATTTAAATTAATAAATATTTTTTATACTTACAGACTAAATTAATATAAATAAAATATAAAATGATAAGTATTTATGAATTTGAATAGTTTATTTTAAATACTTATATCAATAAATCTTTCTATACTCACCCACTAAATTAATATGAATAAATAATAAACTTGAATAGCTTATTTTAAATACTTAGATTAATAAATATTCTTTATACTTACAGGCTAAATTAACATAAATAAATGAAATCAAATAGTAAATATTCATGAACTTTATTTCTGGATTAATAAATCTTCTTTATACTTACGGACTAAATTAATATAAATAAAGTTAAATTTTAAATCTCATAAATTGAAATCTTCATAAACGTCACTCCGGTTATATTGACACTCTTCAAAAACAAACAAATTCCAGATGTCGCTTTAACCAGAGGCATTTTCATATTGAGTATATAGATATCGTTATATACAGATGTCGATATAACCGGAGTGACGTTAACTTGTCTCAAGTATCTAAATTAACAAATGTTCTTTATGCTCTTTATACTTACTAGCTATAGAAATATTTAGAAATTTAAATAGCTTAGTTTAAAATACTGTATTTAAAGTAATAAATGCTCTTTATACTCACTAACTGCAGCGATTAAATAAATTAAATAGTAAATATTTATGAATTCGAATAGCTTATTTCAAATACTTAGATTAATAAATGTTTTTTATACTTACTCACTAAATTAATAGATTAAATAGTGTAGTAAATATTTATAAACTTGACAACCTTATTTTAAATGCTTAAATTAATAAATACTCACACACTATATTGACATTAATGAAATGTTATTGAGATATAACTTATTATAAGTAAAATGATTTTTATACGTATTTAATATAACTAATCGTTATATTTACTCTCTAAAAAATTAAACATAATAGTTTAAAGAATATTCAATTTTAAATATTAACCTCAAAATATTAACAAACTTACTTTCTGAGCCACTCATAGAATTTATCATCATCCTCTTCCACACCAATCCCATACTTGTAACAGATAGCAGTTTTAAAAATTGCCATAGAATTACCGGCCTCAGCTGATTTCATATAATGCATGAATGCTTTATTTCTATCTGTTTCAATCCCAATTCCTAAATAATAACAATGACCAACTTTATATATTCCGTTAGGATTATTAATTTCTGCAGATTTTTGATAATGAATAAATGCTTTATTCTCATCCTTTTCAACCCCAATCCCATATTCGTAACAATAACCAAGCCAAAATGGTTTGTTTGAATCGTTCATATCGACCGATTCTTGACAACCAATGACTTTCAGTCGATTAAAAGCATTATCCTCTGTATCTGACATTATAGAAACGAAATTATATGAGAATTAATTTCATTGAAATGTAACGGTATGTATACGCATATATATTGCAGTATTGTCCGTCCGTCAACATTGACCAATTATAATTGTGATACTAGAAGTCACTAGTATATTTATGTCTTTCACGACTTAGTGTTAGCCCCTGAAATTAGATCATGCACGCATTAATTAGTAATTTTAGGCGGTTGCACCTTCAGTCTCGACACACGTATACTGTACGTAAGCAATTTCCAGCAACCTAATCGGCTGACAAATTTTATATTAGTGAAATTTATACAATAAAACGGGTTCCAATTATTTGCTCGACAATTACTTTCTCGACAACCATTTGCTCGACAATCACTTGCCCGACATTTTCATTTACCCGACAATTACTTGTCCGACATCTTTAAATGGTAAGAAAGTGATTACTAATAAAAAAAAAAAAAAAAAATGTGTAGAGCAAGTGATTGTCGGGCAAATGAAGATGTCGGACAAGTAATGTCAGGCAAATTGTTGTCGAGAAAGTAATTGTCGGGCAAATTATTGGGTTCACAATAAACTGCTTTAACGTTAATATCGACCAATATAGCATTATACAGTAGTAATTTTAGTACGTAACATGTATATTACAAAATTGTTAAGTACAAGCCATAGACTTCTAAGCCAACGTAATACACTTTATAACACTTCACCTTAATTGACTCTAACGCAAATCTAAACTAATTCGTAACATTTACTTACAGAATCTTGTTATTTTATGTATTATATATAAATATAATTGATGTCATTGCGGTCAAAAAATGATTGTGTTTAGAATCAATTCTTTCTAAAAGTATAATCGATTTTTTAAAAAAGTGTAATCGTTCCTGTAATCGATTCTTCGATTAACAATTATGATTTTATAGAATCGATTTTTACCCCTAGTTGGTATTTAATAAAAAAGATTTGTTTATAATTAGTTATAATATCAATTGCTAAATAAATAATTTATTAGTAACTTATTTATATACAATGGGTAGTGTTCCTATGAACTCGAACCGAACTTAGGTTAAGTTCGAGTTCGGTTCGAATTTCGAACTGAACTCGAACTTGAAATATTGAAATTTTAGAGAATTTTCGTGTTCGGTTCGAGTTCAATTCGAAAGTTCACGAACATGTTTGGGTTCGATTTAAATCTGCCTTATACATAAAAAAAACAAACCAATGCTATGCACTTCACCAACAACCAATTTTCCGACAGTTGCTTTTCTGATACCAAAACCTTCCTAACACATCCATTTCCTAGTGACTACTATTTCTCTTTTTCATCAACCACTTTTCTTCTGACAAAATATTTACATAATGATGATTTATCTAACTAACTACCTCATTCCTAATGCAACCATTTATCTTCCCAACTATTATTATCACATCTTCAACAACCATCCTTTTCCTAGCAACAACTTCTTTCTCAATGCCATCCACCATTTTATAACTATTACCACATTCCAACAACTACTTCTTTCCCGATATTATCTGCACTTCACTAACACAAACACTTCATTGACAATACACTTCCAACCTTTCTCTATAGCTATTCCAACATAATGATTTCTATAATCTTATTCCACCTAACGAATCATTATTTTCTGACTATTTAAATATGAATAAAAAAATACTAATAAATAAATTATTAAAAGCATCGTTTAATAAAACTCCGAATAAAAATAAATTTAAAATGTTAAAAAAATTTTTTAAAAAAATCATTAAATTAAAAATAATAATAATAATAATAATAAAATGTTGCTAATCTTAACCAAAGAGAAATTTCTTCATGTATATTGATCAATAATATTGCAAGAACGATTTTATATAAATTTATAGTATTTATTATTATTATAGTATATATTTATTTATTATGATACATAAATCTTATTCATTTATTGCATTGTATAAATATTTGAAATATCATTATAAACATTTTACTATAATAACCAAACTGCATACATATTATACTCTACTGTTAATGATTCTATTTTAACCATTATTTCAACAGTTAGTTTACAAATTCTATTCTAATTATTATTCTATTTATCTAATAATTTTATTCTAAATATTATTCTAATCATTAATTTACTAGTTTTATTCTAACCATTGCTTTAATTACTAATTTATTAATTTTATTCTAACTATACTCTAATCACTAATTTATTAATTCTATATTAATTATTGCTTTAACTATAGATGACAAAATTAATTTTTAAAAAAGATCTACATTTTTATTAGAGCAATTTAATTTTTTTTATAAGAAATAGCAAATAAAATTTATTTAATAATGCTTTTTATAATTTATTATTTAAAAAAAGTATCAAACTAAATCAAAATTATTTTATCATCAAATTTTAATTTTGGGTTTTAGATTTTAAAAATAATTTGTTTGCATATATAATTCTAACTACTAACTTTTTTTAGCTTTATTTTGTTTATTAATTTTAATCAGAATTTTAATAGATTCTAATTAGGGTTGTGGGCACAGGGGCATGGGCATGCCCTCCAGAGCATGCCCCTAGGGCATGCTCATGGGCATGCCATGGAGCTGAAGGGCATGCCCAAATCACATGATAGAAGTGGCCACTATCATTGGCTAGAAATTATAATACCCTTTTGCAACAACTATAACTATTTTTTGCAATTACTTTTTATTATATATTAAAATAAACGAAGCAAACTGACTTGTAAACTAGAAAATTTGAATCTGGAAGAAGTTCAAAACAATAAACTACATTTGATTAGTGATAGGCAAATCGCAGTTTTTTAAAAAACCCGCGTGGGATTCGCGGAATATAGTAAAGTTTTTTAATTTTTCATGAATTATAAAAATATACATAAATGGATGATTTATTTGTTACGTTAGAAATTGGCCCATTAATGTTAATGCAGGCCAGATGATATTTAATACAGGCCAGATGATATGCTAATGCAGGCCAAATAATCTCATATTAAAAATTCCATGCAGGATTCAAAAAAAACCTACGCATTCCGCGCAGGATTCCGCGTGGATCCCACGCATGGCCCATCTCTATATTTGATCCTTTAGCCAATATTACATGATCATGTATTCGCTTTAAAATAGAGATTTTTTGCTATGCTCCAGTAATAAATTTTCAGATCACGATAAGAAGTATGCAAAATCTTATGCATAATTTGTAGGATTTAGAACTTTGTGTGCGACTCTTATTTAACTTATAAAGAATATGATTGAAATTAGGATTTAATGCTAATAAATTATAAAAATCTTCAATTATTTGTATGTAATTCTTCATTAGACTTTAATGTTCTCGATATCTATATATCATGCTTAATAATTAACTGAACACTAAAACCACTTGAATGCCTGAAGCATTTTGTCTACTTGAAACCTTAAGTCGCGTGTCTCTCTTCCCGATTTAACACCCAAGCCAATAATCATTTTGTACAGTACTGGAAAAAGTATTCACGATTTAAATTATCAAATGATATATAGTAATATGTTTTATGAAAAATATTACTATCATTGACCCTTATCTAAGCATGTAAGAATGTAGTTTTTTCACCTTTTTTTTTTTTTTTTTTTTTTTGAATCTATATATCATAAATAATTTATGATTTTAAATGCAATTCAACTATGATAAATAATATTTTCCGTAAAGCATACCATCAAATTTTAATATCAAACATCACAAATACTTTTTTCTAGTAATGTATATACTTCTATTATTTTACCCATTTACAAAAATAATTATTCACAATAGATTAACTAGAATAATTATATGTAATAGCGTATTCAATCATTGCTATAAAGCATGAAATAATGCCTATAGGCGTTGCTTCAAAATCATATCTTTTTAAATAAAACTTATCTAATTCCAAAGTCAATGGGCATCCCAAAATAACACGTACCTTAGATAATATATAAATGGTGCAGTGTCTTTTCGGATAATAAACTTATTGTTAGCTTAATTTACATATTCAACCCTAATTTGAAAGAACCAAACCTTTATAGACTCATATGATCTGATTTATTATTTTAAAATAATGCACATGGACGTACCAGAAATAATGCACAGGTGGCATTATCTTGCATCATAACAATGGATTCAGTGATAATAAAATGATTAAATTTTAGCAAAGAAAAAGTAAACATAATTAAAGGAAAAAAATAATTTTGCAAGTATTTTCTTTTTTTCATCAATAAATCATGAAACCACCTACAGGATTCACTTATACACACCCAAACCAAGGCCATCATTGGACTGGATTTTGGTGTTCTGTAGAAAAAAAAACAGGAAATAGATATACTGCTAAGTGCAAGTATTGCATACTCGAACTTGAAGGTAAGCCTGATAGGCTTCACCAACATGTTCTCAAGTGCAATAGCTGGTCAGTTTTATAAAAGGCTGACTATCTTAAAGAAGCCTCTGAACAAATGATTCCAGAACGTAAAAGAGTTAAGCATGGTCAGGATGAAGATAATCAAGAAGAGCTCCTTTTATCTGGATCAACTATACAACCTGCTAAACAAGAAAGCAACTTAAATTGGTGTGCCAGGCCTATATCTCATACTCAATATGAAAAACTTCATATGAAGTTCTTAAACACTATCATCTATGGCAATATTCCCTTCAACATTACTGAGAATCCTTACTTTCAAAATTTTTTCCAAGAATTAGCTCCGAGTTACTGACTTCCTTCCAGAGATATGCTGCAAGGACATATCTTAACAGCAACGTTCTCTAATTTTCTTCAAAAAAAGCTAACCAAAATGTCAACCTTTACTGATGCTACAATCTGCTTAGATGGCTGAACAGATGTTTCTGAAAACTCTATCTACAAATTTATGATTCTAAAGGAACATGAGAAACATATTATTGATATCATTGATTTATCTGCAGAATGACATAAAGGATTATTTATTAAAAACCAAACTATAGATATTCTTACTAGGAATGTGTTTCAAATGTTATCTGCTATTGCCTGCATCACTGACAATCCCTCTGTCATGGAATCTATGAAAAATCTTCTTGAGATATAGTACAAACATGTTGAAATTTAAAAAGAAACTAAATCATTAGTAATTGGATACTATAACCCACATATAGAAAGATATTAGTAAAATCTTTAAATAACAATAAAAAGAATAAAATAAAAATATTAAATAAATAATAAATAAAATAAAAAATAAAATAAAATAATAAATAAAATAATAAATAGAACAAAGAAAAATAAGTAAAAAATCAAAAAAAATAACAAAATAAGTAAATTAAAATTTAAAACTTAATCGCCACCTCACCTTTGTACTAACTGCACATCTATATTTTTACACATTCGCCTTAATTAAATCACTATTTTGTCGTATTTCATTTAAAAGTCCAATTAATATATAGTTTTTATTTTTATAGGAACAATATTCGAATATCATTTCTATCTGATGCTGTCTTCATGCATTTAACCTGATCGTAAAGAATATTGCTGGTTTTACTAATATAGCTCCTATCTGCAAAAAGAATCAGAAGCTTATAAATTTTTTCATGTCTTCACATATATGGCTTGAGGTCTTAAAAAATTGGCAAAAAGAACAAGGCATTCATCATTTTTTATCTACTTTCTGCAAAACCAGGTGGTATTCTCTCGCCAAGGTCTGTTTAGGTGTGTTCATATTTGAAAGAGGTTTCCAATACTGTCTCAAGCTAAGCGAATCTGACAAAGCTAAGTACCCAAAAATCAAAGATGAAATTAAGGCAATTGTTAATAATAGGTATCATTTTGCTAGTAATGATACATTAGTAAAGGTTATTAAACCTGTTATTAATGTGATCAGAAGGCTCGAATTAAGCGATGCAACTTGGCTGATATTTTTAAGGAACTAATTTATATTCACTTGGAAATATCTAAACTTAACATCCCCATTCCTGGTTTTAAAACTCATTCACTTACCATTATTAACAAAAGAGCCAGGAAATTTTCTAGAGATATTTATTTTATTGCCTTGTTTCTTTCGCCAATTTACAAGAACGTAGCTATTTCAAGACACATGAATGGTGACTGCCTTCTACGCAAATGCTTAAAATTAGCAAAAATCTGGAACTTTAGTAAAAACGATACTAGCTTACTTTACAAGGAATTAATTAATTATAAAAATAGTGATTCTTCCTTCAACCTTCTTCATAGTAACTTACAAAAACCTCCTCGATTATTTTGGTCAAAATTTACTGGTAATTCCCTCCTTCTCCACCGATTTGCCATAAAAGTTCTCGCAATCGTTCCTTATAGAGCTGCATGTGGGAGACTCTTTTCTTCTTTAGGTCTTACGAAAACTAAGTCAAGAAACCACCTTTCACCTGAAACACTGTCCAAGCTTGGGCAGATCAAAAACGAACTTCAAAAAGCCTTGCAAAAAAAAAAAGAAAAAAAAAAGATCTCGGAACCTAGGCTTATTGAAGAAAATATAGATATGTTTTTTGAAGAGAAAGAAGAGCAAGATGAAATAAAACAAGAAATAGAAGAATGTGAGAAAGTTAATGAGGATATTAATGTGATCAATGTTAAACATGAGGAGAATTACATTATGGATGAATTTTTTGACTTTGATGCATTTGAAAGCGATCAGGAAGCTTTTTTACTTGAAGAGGTTTGTGATAATTCCACACTACAAAATGATACCAGGAAGAAATGGTCCATTAAAGATATTATCTCTCAAAGCCAATAGATATTACATGTAATGAAGAAAATAATGAATATCTTTACCTCTTTGCATATTCAAAAAACTTTTATCTTAAATTAAGGGTTCTCAAAAATAAAAAATATAAAGTTAGTAATATACAATATTTGAAAAAGGTATACTTATCAAAGAGCCAACTGTATGCTGCATGTTAATCTGTTCGTTTCTAAACTATTGAAATTCTTGCAGTATTTCAATTCGAATATTGAGATCTTTTCTATCTATTTTAAAAAGAATGCAGATAATTTCTAATTGTATGCACGTACATACAAACACATGCACTTTTACAAAAAAAAAATCTAACCTTTGCTGGCAAGATTTTACCCTTTACAGTAATATTTTATATCAAAAAACTTGAGCCCGTGAACCTAGTTTTCATTTACTTCCAAATCTTGATTTGGATGTTCATCGAATATCTGTAATTGTAAATTATGTGAAATGTCTAATTTTCATAGTCGTGATTGGTTGATCGTAGATTTTTTTTTATTATAGCTCTGAATGATTTGATTGGGCACTTATTGGTCATATGATCATAGTAGGGCATGCCCATGGGTATGCCTCAAGTCAGAGGCATGCCCATAGGGCATGCCTATTTTATTACTCGTGCCCACAACCCTAATTCTAATCTTATTTAAACTATCAAAATAATAAAACTTTGTTTATAAAAATTTATATATAATATAAATAAATTATATTTTATATTAGGTTATATTGCTTTTTTTTTTTTTTTTGGTATTAAGGTGACCTCTTTGGTCTTTTGACTTTTATTAATTACTTGTCGATATTGTGGTTCAATGAACCACTACAGAGAGTGTACAATTGGCTATACGTGTAACTTTTTTATATTACCTATTTAAGGAGTCTGCCCAAAGGTTTCCCACCAATTGCCATACCTAACACCTTTGCTTGGGTGTTCCACTTTAAACACTCTGAATTTGTAACCTGTGTTAACATCACTGGTCATCACTGATGTACCAGATCATCGTCCTCAACCTTAGGACTATTTTATCCTT
>CAJVQA010008182.1:0-13171 GCA_910591915.1 Cetraspora pellucida | reverse complement strand
GGTCTGATAGCCTACTCTAGTAGAGTTTTGGGCTGAGGATAAATTAGTCCTAGCTATAGGTCTCTGTAATAATTTATATAAAACGTTTAATTAATATAATACCAAATTGTTCAATAAAGACTAAGGCCAGGCCTTACTCTAAAAAAAAAAAAAAAATCAACAACCTAAGTATTTGAAAGATTAACTATTCAGAATAGAGTTAATAGTAAAGTTAAAAAAGGTAATAGAAGTAGATTTGGTGTTTGTGGCAAATATTAACACTCAGGATGTTATATTATTCAAAATAATAAAGGTTTTTAATAAAAAAGAAATTAAAATAAAAAAATGTTTACAATATCAAAACTAAATTAAATTATTATATTCAAAAAATAATTAAGAACAATCTGATACAACAATTATAAAATTTTATCTTACAAAAAATTATTTAAAGTTCAAATATTTTTAGATCAATAGTAATAATAAAATAAATATAACAATTTATTTTAGTATCTTAATGTTTTTTAATAATTTAAATAAACTATAATTCATTATAAAAATATTTTTCATTATTTAACTATTATTCTATTACTTATTAAACCTCTAAAAATGAATTTGACTATAATTAATGATCTACCATTCATCTGAGCAAAGATTATAGTATAATATAATACAGATCACTATGTAATTTACTATTAAGTGAAATGTAACATGCATCTATCTAAAACTTTTTAATACTAAGTTAACAGTTAAAGTTGATTAATTGAAATTTATAAAGCTCACTAAGGCACATCTAATGGTAGTTAAATCATCCAAATTAGTTTAGTAAATGCTAAAATATTATCAAAAAATGCTTGGCTGACTATGTAAAATTCTATATGAAATTCTATATAAACAATAGTTTGTTTGCATAGAATTTTATATAGTTAGTCAAATATTTTTTAACAATATCTTGACATCTACTAGACTGATTTGGATGATCTAACTGCTATTAGATGCATCTTAGTAAGCTCTACAACTTTTAATTAATCAACTTAGACTGTTAACTTAGTACCAAAAAAGGTTTAGATAAATACACATTGCATTTTACTTAATAGTAAATTATATAGTAATCTGTGTCACATTACACTATGATCTTTGTCTAGATGACTGGTGGATCATCAAATAAATATAACTAAAAGAAAATATATAAGCAATCAATTTTAAGTAATTCATATTATTCATTAAAAAAATTCTTTTAAAAAGCCTAAAAATTATATTTATTGTTTGATAATAATTTATAAATACACTAAAGATATTTTATACTTAGTGATCAAAATTGAATTATTTATAATTAAATCTATTTTTTGCAAGTAATGCTAGGGTCATTCAATGCCACAGACATAATCATATGTTAAATTCAACCAATCTTGTGCATATAAGTCTTCTAACTTTAACTAACACTAGTTTTGATCATTGTTATATATCCTTTTCATATCATCTTAAATAAAAGTTAAATTAAAATTTTATATTAGTTTTGCTAAATAGAAACACAAATAAAATATGTTGTATCTAAAGTAGTAATTTATCTGAAATAGCTGTTTTATATATCTAAAGTAGCTACTTTATAAAATAGATTTATTATAAAATTTATAATAAATTTATTTTTAGAATTATTAGTTTTTCTTAGTAATTATAATAAAAACTAATACTAATAAAGTTATAAAAAAGGTTCTGTTTGAAGATTTATTAAACATTTGATTTAAAGTAACTACTTTAGATTAGTGCTTGTAGTTGATTTTACATTAATTAATTTTATCAGCTTAGTTGGCATAGTTATCAAATTATTTAAAAAATTAGATTAATCAATTTTATGTTAGAATTTATTAAAAATTACAATAACTAATTGAATTTAGACTAATTTTGTAAATTATATTATTCCTTTTAAAAAATTTAGAAAAAAATTTAATAAACATAAATACAAGCAAGATTGTAACAAAATCTTAGAAAAAAATATAATAATGTTCAAAAATTAAACAAAAATAATTAATTTTAACTTAATTGGCCAAGTCAGTTTTTAAATATCAACTTAGTTAAGTTTATAAATAATGACTAATTATAAGTATTACTTTAGATAGATAACTAAAGTAGTTATTTTAGATATAAGTAATTTCTTTTTTTAGTATTGCTTGAATTTTCTTTTGCAAAAAGTCTTGTTAATCTGAAGAATATTAGTAGGCTTTTTGTTTAAATAGTTTATAGCTATTTGTATTTATTTTATGACAAATAACATTAGTTTGTCCTAATTTTTTGAATTGTCTATCTTCTAAGATATTTTCTAAGAAAATATCAATATTTTCATTAAGAGTTGTTTGCTTTGGGTATGTTGGTCTTTGCTAAGTTCAAGATTTATATTTAGATTTGGGTTTTTAACAAAATAGATCTTTTTTTCTAACAATTGAGTTAAGGAAAAAGCAGAAGTAGCTTCTATTTCTAACCAAGAGTTGTAATACATTTTATTAATTATAGAAGGCCATTCTTCTAAATAATAAATTGTCATTTCTTTTAAATAATAGATTGCTATTTCTTCTTTATCTAGCTTATTGATCTATTAATCTTTATCATCCTTATCTATTTTCTCTAAGATAGAGCAAAACTTCTAACTGTAGTTTTTTTAAAGTAATCAGGTTCAGCTTAGTCTGCTTCAATAATAGGCTTCTTTTTCTTTTGCAAGATTTTTGCAAGATTTTTATACTAAGAAGAAAGTTGTAACTATTGCTTAATAGTAATAGAAGATTTCATGTTCAGGATGTTATTGAAACATTATAGTGTTTAACTTGTTTAATTATAAAAAGGTAAGTTTTAAATTTAGGTTTTTGTTTGGTTCCTTTTATAATTAGTATTTTAATAGAAATTTCTACAGAAATTTCACCTATTTGAATATCTGGTTTATCTGATATAACAATGCTATTTCTAAGTTTAAATTCTTTTTGGAATTTGGAATTTTTGTTTAAAAACTTAGCTTATTTTCTATCAATAGAATAGGATTTGTTTCTGGGTGTTCTGATAATATATACTTTTTTAATATCATAATTGTTATTAACTTTAATGTAATTAATATTTTTTCTTCTATTATTTTAAGTAAATTGCTTGTATTGTCCTATTGTAGGTTGCTTTTTAGCTAGGCAATCTTAAGCATAGTGTCTCTTTTTCCACAGTTATAGCAAATAATCAAAGGTCTTTAGCATTGATTTCTAGATTAAAATCAATTTTTTGGTTAGTATTGGGTTCTGGATTGGCATTTTTGTTGAATTCTAAGTGTGAGTAGAATTGATTTAGTAAGTGCTAATGCAATAGTTGTATAATTAAAAACTATTTATTGTATTTGTTTAGTTAAGTTATCAATATTCTTTTTTAAACTTCTAGTAGTAGTAGCTAAACTAGGTTCACTTTGAGTAACAAAATGTTTTTCTTTTTTAAATTTTTTTACAAATTCTAAAGCTTTATCTACATTGGCAGAATTATGCATAAGGATAACAGAAAAGGTTTTTGAACAGATTCTCTTATTAAAGTAATATAATTTTTAGACATCAGTTAAGGAGTTATTGGTTTGTATTTGTTAAACAATTCTTTTGTATCAACTGTAATAGGTTTTAACTTTTTTAGTAAGAAGTTGTTTTAATTAATCTAAATCTCTAATTTATTTATTTTTTAATATTAATTACAAAATTGCATAATAAAAACAGTTTTTGTAACTGTTCAATTATTTGCAACATTAGCAATAAGAGCATTATCAGTATAATAGATTTGTTGCTATTTATTAGTATTTTCTTTAAAAAAAGCTAACATGATCTTTCTCTGTTTAGTAAAACTTAACTATTAGCAATTGCAGTCTTTTCAAAGTCAATAATTTATGCCAAAGAGTCTTGGGTTTCATTTTTATAAAAAGGTTCAATGTGATATCATTTAATATTTTTCATTTTCTTTTAGTTAGTTAAAAACATCTTCTGTATTAGCTGTTATAATATTTTGAATTTGTTGGTTATATAAGGAATTAGATATATATTGTTAGAAATTAAAAAGTATTTTAAAGAAGTTACTATAATTTTCAAAGTCAAGATGATAGAAAGATTCAAAATCTTCTTCTGTTAATGTAAAAGAATTTTTTTAATAATAGTTTGTATAGATAGCTAAAAATGCTATACTTTTAATAATATTAAAAATATTTTCAGAAGAACAAGAATATCTAAAACTAAAAATAAGTTTAAAAATAGTGTTCTTTAATTAAAGTAACTTAAGTTAAATATAGATTTATTTAAACTAGTTAAAATATTCTATAGCTTTGGCAGAGAAGTTACAAGCAAAATATTGTTTAGTATATTAAAAATAAAAATTTTGAAAATTAAAGAATATAAATATAATTATAAGGCAACAAATTTTACAAAAATCATCTTATTTTAATATAAATAACTAGATAGTGTATTTTTGAGTATGTATAAATATTTTTAATAAATATTTTTCAAAGTTGAATTATATTTAATTTTCTTAAAGAGTCAAAAAATAGTGCTTTTATAGATATTTTACATCTATAAATAATTACAATAAAGACTACTCTATTGCCAATAAATGCTATATATAGTAATGTTAAAATATATAAGAACTAATAAATATAATAGATATTTTTTTTAAATGTTAACAGTAAGATTATGCCTTTAATTTTATTGAAATTCAATTTAAGTTTTTATAAAGAAAAACTTTTTTTTAAATTACATATAAAGAATAAAAACTCAAATATATAATCTGTATCTAAACCTACAAGAGTAGTCAAGACTCATTTAGATTTGGGTTTGAGTAATAATATAAGAAATAGAAGTATAATATTTAATCCATTAGATAGTCCAAAGATCAATATAAGTAATAATTTGTGGTATTAAAATAGAAGATAAAGGTAAACTAGAAAAATAACTATAAGTTGAGTTAGTAAAAAGTGTGATTTGAGACTGTGCAAAATGTAAAATACAATATGAGATCCATATTTGTTTGTATATTTGTTGGTTTAAATAAAGAAGAAGTTTGATAAAAAAAGTAGTAATAATATGATAAAAAATAGAAATATTGTAAATAGTAGAAATAAAATTAATAGGAACTAAACCAGATAAGGTAAAAATAAGAAAAGATATATGTGAAAAGTTGTGCAGTTTAAAACTGTTATGTATAAGAATTTCAGAATGTAAATCAGAAACAAGATTGGCAGACATATTAAAAATAGTTGTATTTAAAATACTATTAAAAGAATTAAAGATTAAGTAGAAATTGTTTGGGTTAAGGAGCAGATATCCAATGAAGTGAAGAGCTAATTTAGTTGTATTGATGATAGAAGAAAGAAAAGAAAGAGTTGCATTTATTAAGAATATAAGAAACAGAAAGTTTATTTGTAAGAATCTTAGCTTAAAAGGTTTTCAAAATAGATAAGTAAAAGCTGTAAACAAAATCAGAAATTTTTTGGTTGTTGTTAAAATAAAGCTATGTAGCTTTTCAGTTAATATTAGATGCAATAGTAGACTATTGTTAAAAATGATGTTGAAATGTTCAAAGTATTATAATATAGGCTTGGTATATAGTTTGAATAGAATGTTAAATAGAAATTTCAATAGGAAATTCATTAATAAAAGGAGTATAGTTAAGGTTATAAGGATTATTAATTAAGAATGTTAAGTAAGGTAATATTTGGTTATTCAGAACAAGTTAATTAGCAAGGTTGTCAAATAGGTCATCTTGGTATGCAATAACTTTGTAAAAAGTAAACTGAATTTTATAAACTTAATAAAGTTGATAAGGATTTGCCAAATAGAGAAATATAAAGTATAAGTATAAGAAAAAATAAATGCTAATTGGCAAATATTATAATATTTAGAGATTACTGATTGTTAATTAGTAAATATATAGGCAGAGCAATGTCTAAGAGTAGTAATAATTACTGAGAGAATAGCAAGAATTTCAGCTTTAAAAAAGCATAATCATAGTTTAACTTGTATCTAAAATAAATTAATAGTTGTAGAGTTATTAACTTGAATCCAACCTATAGCTATAGAGCATTATAAAATATTAAGATTAATAACAAAACTATTAGTATAAAAAAAAATAGATAATAGATTGTAGTTTGAATTAGTGATAGTCTGAAAGTTGTTAAAAAGTTAACATGATTCAAAAATAAAAAGTTGTTGTTGTAAATTAATTGTGAGTGAAGAAGGAGGTGAGATATATAAAAGATGTTAAAGGGCAACAGAATATGCAATATCAAGAAAGTTTGCATAAATATTAAGAGTTTTGTTAGAATTAATGCAACAAGATAGCTTAGTAGCTAGGTTAGTAGGAATAAAGATAGTATATTTGTTAGCAATTGTATTTGAATTAAGATGGCATTCAGTATATAATGTGGTAGTAAAATGAGAAATAAAATAAAGATTAAAGAACTGAGACTAGAATGAGTAGTATTGGTAATTAATAAAGGTAAGGCCAATAGATGCATTATGCCTTCTGGTCTTGTTAATAATTATTTGATTATTAAGAACAGTAAGTAGCCAAGATTTAGTATTAGAGGTAAAGTAGCCAGTAGAGTAACAAAAGTAGTTTACAAAAGATAAGTTATAATAATTATATAAAGTATGTTAGTAAAAATGGCTTGTAGTAATATTCTTAAAAATAGTAAACCATATGGTATAATGTCTTTTGAAATTTTGTTAAGTCTGAATAAAATATATTGCCAATGTAATAAATATAAATTGTTACAAGTAGTAAGTTGATCTAGAAAAAGAAGTTTATAGTATTAGATACAGGTTGAATAAATGAATAAAGAGTGAATAATAGATAAATAACTGAAAAATAAACTGCCATTATTCTACCCTATATCTGCCAAATAATGGTAGCATAACAGCAGCATAACAGCTGAATAATAGTAAAATAACAAGAGGTTTGTTAATATGAGTAATATAATAGTAAAATAATAGAACAGTTCTATTATTTTACTTTTAGTCTTTGTAAATAAAAGTAAAATAATAAAACTGTTCTATTATTTTACTATTATGTTACTATTATGTTATTCATACTGACAAACCTTCTGTTATTTTACTGTTATTCTGCTGTTATGCTGCTGTTATGCTGCTATTATTTGGCAGATATAGAGTAGAATAATGGCAGTTTTTTTTTCTGTTATTTAGCTATTATTTATCCTTTATTCATTTATTTGACTTGTGAGAGTTGTTTTTTAAAAATAGAATATTTTGGATAAGAAAAATAAAAAGATTTAAGAAAGATAGTTTTATTATTTTGAATGTATAGAATATTATAAATTAGGCTAGTTAAAAAAGTTTAGTCTATATGTTTAATAAGTTGTATTATTTTAAAGTTTGTGGTTAAGCAATTGAGTCTGTTAATAATTGGCTTAGAATGAAAGAAAATATTAATAAAGAACCAAAGATTGTTTTAAAGTTGTTAAATTTATATATGAGTAGATGTGTCTAGTAGGTTAGAATTGTTAAGTTATTTAAGAAGGTTGAGAATATAGTGTTGTAGTTAAATATTTCAAATATGTTTAATATTGTAGATTTGAGAATATAGTAGGAGTAGTGAAGAACTAGAAATATGTCGATCAGACCCAATGTATCAGGCAGGTTATAGTATTCTCCACAGCTGTGCAATTCAAGCTTAAAACAGTGAGCACTTTGTAGAAGACAATACAAATACTATCTTTACTTTCAATGCTTCATCTTTTACTAAAACAGATAAATGTTATAACTTTTTCAATTCAATAAAAATATCTATAAATTTTAAAAAAACAGAATTATATATTTACTTAAAAACCACAGACCAAATACTACCAAATCATACAAAAATAGATTCTTCTCTCTATAGTATATATGGTCATTTACTATTACTAACACCTTTTAATTAGACAATTCCTAACACAAACTCTACTGATCTCTTGACATTCAATCAACTAATTCATTCAAACATTACTACAACACCCCTTCTATTTCATTAATAATCACATCTAAACATATTTCCATCCCAATTAAAATTAGTTCAATAAACATAAATGGTCTCTCTCAATCCAACAAAAAACTTTTCTTAATAGAACTCTTATAAGAAAATAACTGATATTTTTGAACTCTTTGAAACAAATTATTCTATAAAGAAGGAAAATCTTTAATAACCAAATTTAAAATTATACCAGTTTTTGGAGCTCATATACAAATTGTCATCAAGCTGGTGTTGGTATCTTTGTACACAAAAAATTTTCAAATATATTACCAAATCTCATAATTACAATAGTCACATAATTGGACTTGATTTCTATTTCAAAAACACACCTATCAGATTTCTCCAGATATATTTCCAACTTACGAGAAAAAACAACTTCATAAAGAAATTCAAAACTACTTAATTTTTCTTATCCAAAATAACAAATATAAGCTAATTATATAGAGACTTAAATAGTATCCCAAATTCAAGAATTGATAGATCTTCTTCAAAAAAATTATCAATTTCAGAAAGCCAAATAATTCAATATCTAATTAGTTTTTAATTTAAAAACATTTACTACATCTTCTATTTCAATATATCAAATTTTACCTTTAGTCATAACAATATCCAAAGCTGAATTGATCAAATATGTACTAACTTATCTATCACTAATATTGACTATACAGAAATTTATCTAATTAGTACAATCAAATTTAATTATCAAATCATAACTTTTGAAATCTCTATTATAATTAATAAACCCAAATCTCATAAACAACATAAACATTAAGATTTCTTTAAAAAAACTGTACTAAAGAAAATCTTGAAAACTATAATAAACAAACTACCAAAAATCTTCAACACTTATTTTCAATAATCTTATCAATTTCAAACCAATACCAACTCAATTCCACATGAATCAAAATTTATAAAGCATTAATTAAGGCCTCTACTAAACATATTTCTTTCAAAAAAATTAAAACTATTAAAGAAATTTATAATTCACCATCATCAAAACATTTATCATTTTTTTTTCGTTACAAAAAAATTCAATTTTTTAAAAATCATATAAACTCAACTAACTTTAATATATTACTTACCAACTACCAAATCAAATATTCAGATTGCATACTCCAATTAATATCATCTTCATTAACTAAATTAAAAAGAAATTTCAAACTATCAAAACTGCACTCAATCACCAATATTAACAGTTAATCTATGATAAAATTAAAAAAAAAATAGAAGAATAAAACAAATTTTTCAAAGAAACATCTAAACATTTTTACAAAAAAATACTTAAAAAATATAATAACATTTATATAGATAGACTACTTCTCAACAATAACCTTTTTACAGAACATGATAAAATACTAAATACAATTAAACATCATTTTATGGAATACTTTAAAACCAAACCTCTCAAAACTATTCCATCAACATTTGAATTCTATTCTCTTTATAAATCATATTTTGAATTTGAAATTCATTACCAAAATCTTACTCATGAAATTACTGAACAAGAATGACAAAATATTATCTCTAATTTACCTAATTAAAAAGCAGCAGACTTTTTAGAAACCTACTATAAATAGATAAAATATGTTAGTTCAAAAGTACAAAACATTTTTTGACTCTTTCTAAATAAATATTTTCATCTACAAAAAATTTTCTTAGACTAAAAATCTTCTAATATCTTTCTAATTTCTAAAAAATCAAATTGAAACTATACACTAAATCAAGTTTGCCCAATTTCCTTAATAGAATCCTTCAAAAAAACCTTTACTAAAATATTTACAAATTAATTAATTAGCATTATCTCTTATAACAATCTCCTATCAAACCTAAATTTCACAGCTTCAAAAAACTCATCTACACATCTTTCTATACAAATTCTTTACAATACAATTGAACATTATATAACTACCAACAAAGAAGCCTAGATCTTCTTCCAAGATATGTTTAAGACTTTTGATAAAATTAATATATCAAGACTTCAAGATACTCATAAAAGAATAGAAATTTTTTTAACAGAAATCAACCTAATTACAGAACTATACTTTAATTGATTTGCTAGAGTAATTACTGTTTATAGCTTTATCTTACAAATATCAATTAATTTTGGAGTTGAACAAGACAAAACATACTCACCTTTCTTATAGAAAATTTATTATGATTCCATACTCTATTTTATTCAAAAAAAATACCAAATCCATTTATTAAAAATTTTATGTCAATCTCCTATTGATATCATAACTAATACAACATCTTCTTTAATAACAATCCTATTATTGGGTTTTATGAATAATACCACCTAGCATTGTAAAAGTGCAAATATAATGCAAAATATCATAAATAATATCTCTGAATTATACAAATTCAATAATATAGAAATTAATACTAACAAATCAGATCTAATTTACATTAAACCCAAATTTTTAACAAATTCAATTTCTATTCTTTCAATGAACTAACAAAACATTCTATTCAAAAAAACTACAAGATGTATTTCAATATCTTGGCATTTTTTATGATGACAAAGAATTTTCTAAACCAATACTTGACCAAATTTAAAACAAAATCAAAAATTTTTCAACTCTTATTTGATACAAAAAATAATACTTTCACAAATTTCATTACTTTTCAACTTAATTCTACAACTTTTATTTGAATATATATTCCAAATTATTTCAGTTCATACAAATGTATAATTTAAATTCTCTTATCTTTTTACTATTCATACTAAAAAAATGCTTTCTTTAGCAAAAAACACTAACAATATAATTCTCACTAATCCAGTTACTTTTAATTTACCAACCTTCAACAATATTATTTAAAAAATTAGTGCAACTAATACTAAACAAATATTTAATATATTACCAATTCTTAAAAATATTGGCAGCCAATAAATTAAAGAATGACTAATCAAAATATGATCATCTCAACTTTCATCAAATAGTTTATCTAAACATTATTGAAAAATGCAAAATTACACTTTACTTTTTCATCTTTCTCAACTAGTTTTAAATAACATCTTATCTTTAATTATCTTACAAATCTTACCTTTACTCTTATTAATACCAAAAAATACTTATACTATTTATGACATCCTTTTTACCAACTTATTCATATCTACTATTAATAGTCTTAAAAATAATAAAATCATCTTTATGTGAAGAGCCAAGTTAATGATAGTCAGACCCAATGTACAGGACAGACTATGGTACCCTTCACAGCTGTACAAGCTGAGCTTCAAATGGTGAACAACTCTATAGAAGACAATCCAACCTTTCATGTTTCTGTTTCTAACACTTCATTTTCTGCAGGAACAAATATATGTTACAACTAATTTCTATTACTATATAACCTACCTATCATATACTACTATATAACATTCAGTAAATTTCTATCTTATCTTCAAAAACATTCCTTTAAACATAGCTTTAATATGTCTATTAATTATAACAAAACTGAGCTACACATATATACTGATCCTTCAGATCCTATTCTGTCTGAACATAATTTTATCCAACCTTTTCAATATAAACTATACAAGTACTTACCTTTATTAACAACACTAAATAATACTTCATCAAACATCTACTCATCTTTACTTGATCAACTGTTCCTTGTTAATTCATTCTTAGCATCACTATCTACTAATTTATCATCTACCTTTGCATCTAATCATACATTTTCCTGGTCAGAGACCATCTCTGAACCTATATCTTCTAACCTAATAGCTCAAATACCCACATCTAACTTATACAAATCATTTCATCTGTCAATATGTACATATAATAAACAAGAATATAATGATAACCTAAAACAACAAACATGTGAGGATTACTGTCTATTTCATGACATCAACATTGCTAACATTATAGAAACTAAAATCTCACAGAACAATACACATACTAAATTTTCTAGATCTTAATACTTTACTTATTATTGGTTATATACTGATAATTGTAAAGCCAAAACAACATTTATAATCCAAAAACATCTCAAACCACATGTTCATAAACACTTAACTTTCCTAGATATAATATTGCAATTGACCTCTTCTTTAAACATAACTTTAAATTTCAGATTATATCAGTTTACCTATTTTGTGATAATCTTCAACTTAAATTTCTTATCCAAAACAATATTATACAATGGATTCAAGAAACAAATACAAACAATATATAACCAATTGTCATGGGTGATTTCAATATCTCTGATAATTTATAATCATCTTCTATCAAACTTAAACTTATTCATTTCCTTTAACATAATAACATGTATGATTTAGCAAAACACATACAATCCTTAACTCCTACATGGCATAGTAGCAGATATAGCAGTCATATTGATTATATTTGGACTAACTATTCTACTATCTGATACCTAACCTCCTATTATATAAATAATGCTAACCTATGTATACTTAATGATTATAATATATTGATATCATCCTGGGAATTTTCTTATGCTATTACTGGGAAATGATGATCAACAACCAAAACTAAGCATAGAATATTTGCTTATAAACAAATGAACCAAGACCTTTGGTAAAACTTTACTGACCAAGTTATATCTAATTTTCAAAACAACAATGTTCCCTCTACAACTAATACTACAGAATCACTTGAGACTACTTGGCACAAAATTCAAACTAATATTATTTCAACTGTTCTTCAACATATCCCAAACAAAAAATTTACTGTCCATAACTTTTAAGACATCTTTTCCTCCAATGCATCCAAACTACATTTAGGATTCAAAAAACTAGGCAACATCATAAGACAAGTTAAAGCAGCATCTTGTAATCATACCTCTGTGCCTATACTTTACAATCAAAATATTGATCAACTTAACTCTCTTCATCATCTCAATATACCTGTACTGTCCCAAGATCTTAACCTTCTACCTGACTGGATAACTGCAACCAACACAGAGTGGAAAACACTCTATCATGTACACAATCTAGAAAATGTTAAAAACATAAGAGAATATACAAACCAGTATAATATTCATATTTATAAAAATAATTTTTTTTTTTTCAGGTTTAAAGAGTGACATCTATGGCTTATGATTTTTTTATTAAGACTTACAACCTACAAATATTATAAGGGGTATTACATTTTGCATATCAATGAGGCTACAATTAGCCACTCGTACAACTTTAGTCATTGTCTATTTAAAGGTT
>CAJVQA010008181.1:0-13172 GCA_910591915.1 Cetraspora pellucida | reverse complement strand
AAAGCAAAACAATTAAATAACTATATAAAATAAATAAATAAATATAAATATTCATATACTGTATATACCTGTAACAGCCATATAACCAAGATTTTGGTTTGAAGTCCATAAGTCAGTGGTAAAGCTCAAACATCCAGGTGCATCCTGTATCATCCTATAAACTTGCACCTTAAGATCTGCAACACGATCCTTACAATCTTCATGTATCGTCTTTTCACCCATTACTTTAAACTGGGGTCGCAGGTTTTTGACAAATTTTAAAAACCCCTTATGCTCAACTATACGAAAAGAATATCCGTACATCAAAATCATATCCGCTAAGTCTTCCCGACTTTTCTCTTGAGAGAATTTGTAGGTAGTAACACCCAAAGAAGAAAGTTGCAGTTCTTGTTGAGATCTATCTTTAATATGCTTATTACATTTGGTAAGCTTTAAATGCCGGATCAAGGAACTTGTTCCTGATCTACTATCGTGTTTAAAATTAGCCTTACAATGCGTGCATTGAGCACGGTCCGCTAGTAATTATACAGTAAATATTTTAATAAACAATTGTAATAAAATATTTAACATTAATTTACTTAAACTCTTACGTAGCAAATTATCCTTGGTGAAATGTCCTTTCTGAAAAACCCATGATGGTTCTCTGCCAAACTTACGCTTCTTTGTAGCAGAAACCACTTCGGAGACTACTTCAGTATTTTCATCTAAGACCACTTCACCTAAGACTACTTCACTTTCACTAACAGAATCCATGATCGTTTCTAATATAAGACTACAATGTATAGCGATAGTTACTTTAACGTAATACAGTATATTACTTTTTTTTCAAAAAAAAAAAAGCCGATCTTCTTTTTATATAATTTTAAAATGTCTTATTTTCACATGTTTCATTTCTTATTTCAAAAATCATAACTTTATTCTCCCGTCAAAAAAAAAAAAAATAGGATCTCTAATGATGAAGATACGTATTAGAGAAAATAGGATTAAATTGAAAATTGAAAGAAAAATAATTTTTAAGCATTTTGACGTGCTAAAAAATTATTTATTTTAATTTATATTAGTAAGCGCAAATTTGATTAGATAAAATTTATATTAGTAAGCGCAGATTTGATTAACTTAATTTGGATAAAAGAAGTTTAATTACATCTATATTGGTAAGTAAAATATAAAAGTTTAACAATGTATACTTATACTAGTTTAAACTTGTATAGTAGTTGCAGTAATATCTAACCGAAGCTGTAGCCAATAGGGACTACAGTAAAAATAATAATAGTTTTTGTTAGGGTATTGTTGGGCTGCACCGGGCCCGTTTACTAAACCCAACCCGGGTCCAACATTTAATAAACCCGACCCAAACCTGGCCCACTTTACAATCAAAACTCTAAAATTTAGGCCCGGCCCGGGTCCAAACCCGACCCGACCCTGAAACTCACGGGTTTAGCCCGGCCCAATACGGACCCTAACTGTCGGTAAGTTTCGGAACCGTAGACAATCAACAAACAGAAAAACATGTTTGCCGAAAAGTTACATTACTGATCAATTATTATTATGACCAATTTTACTTACAAACATAAAAAAACAAAAAACTTTCTTTAAAGTTCTAAATTAATATTTTTTTAAATAATCTATATACACTTTTTTCTGAATGTGTAAGTTTTGAAGCAGAGTAAAAATTCTTGTTGAAAATAAGTATATACAACAAGATTAAATATTATACTAAAAACAAGAGTCTATGTTCTTGTTTTAAGAAAAAGGTTTTTTACCGAGCTTCAAAACATAAAAAGTACAAAAAAGTACAAAAAATAAATTAGAAAAAACAAGACAAATATTTTAAATAAAGAAGTTAATAAACTTAGCTTTAAAAAAAAGTTAGTACTAGGGTGTGGCAATCTAATGAAGTGGTCAGGTTGTTAACCTTTCAAGTGATAGATTGGGTGTTCAAATTCCATTAATGACAAAAATTTGGATAATCACCTATATAATATTTGTATTACAGCAACTGTTACTAATGATTAGGTTAGGATACTTGTAATGACATTTGTGCAATATTGAAGTTATACAAAAAAATGCAAACTGACAAATTAGGTAGTGCAAATACTAGATAAGTCCTTGTAGTCATGTAAATCTATTGAAATTGGATAACAAGAAGTCTATTTGAAAAGACTCAAATAGAGAAGTAATTGGATCTTTGACAATCCTATTGTAAAGATTAACTAATGAAATGGATACCAAGGTCTAATACCTAGTCATAGTAGCCAGATAGGCAAGAACCTTTAGATTAGAAGTCTCAAAGGTATTACTAATTAGGTTGTCAGAACGAACTGAAGAAAAAAAATATTGGATTGATCTGATATACCAATAGACTAATTGTAGTTCTATACAGGTTATCTGATTGGAAGTTTGGTAAAAAGACAGAAAAAAAGACAGGAATATACTAAAGTATTGGGATTATGCTATGAAGTAGATACTGGGATCTAAGTGAACTCTACAAGTACATAGTAATTTAATAATTAAGTTTTGATCACAAGTGTTGATTCTGTCATAATGATATCTAGGTTAGTTATAAAAATAACTACAGAAGGTTCTGGAAGGTTTACCTTAAAGATAAATTAGTTTTAAGATTAAGATAATAATTTGGATATTTGGATATATTCTAGTGAGTTAATACAGGTTACAAGTTCAGAGAGTTTAAATTGGAACACCCAAGCAAGAATATTAGGTATAGCAATTGATAGAAAACTTTTGGGTAGACTTCTTAAATAGGTAATTTAAAAAAGTTATATATGTAGCCAATTGTATATTCTCCTGTAATAGATTATTGGATCATAATACCAATAAGTGATTAATAAAAATCAAAAGATCAAAGAGGTCACTTTTTTAAAAAAAAAAAAAAAGTTAGTACTAAAGAAAGTTTTTTTAAAAAAATTTAGTAAGTTGAAATAATTAAATAGAAAAAAAAATAAAAATAATTAAGTTTTTTTATTTAAGACAAAAAGAAAAACAAAGCTAAAATATCCAAAGATAATACAAATACAATAACAAATCAGTTTTACTAAAACACATTCTGGTATTTAACATTAGTGTTTTGTATAATATAAACAAATATATAATAATAAATAAAATACAATTATTCAAATATTAAATTAATGTTAACATATATAATTTTCTTTCTAATAATTACCTGGACCAAGTTGGTACTAAAAGTAGATTAAAGACTCTGACTCCAAAATGAATAATATTCTTAGTTTTATATTAAGTAAACTTGCTGTTAACAAAGCTCAAGTATGTAATACATCAAGAAGTAGGTAAAACTTAAGTGGTTCTTGTCTTGGGTTAAGTTTTTTGTTTGATAAAGTTCTTTGCATATTTAGGGTCCAAACTGAAAGAATATTTTGGAAATAAATAGAAACAAAATCAGTTCTCTGGTTAAGAATATTAGAAATAGAAGAAAAAGAAAAACAACTAAAAAAACTTTTCTTAACTTGGACCCTTACAATAATGATATACCTTCTTTTTATTTTTTTTTTGTTTTCTTTTTTTTAAAAAATAAGGATTTGGCTCACTCCTATTAAAAGATCAACATTGTGTATCATTTTTTTTTGCAGTTTGAATATAGCAAATAAGAAACACAACAAACATATAAATCAACCAATTATGTGAAGCAGATCAGAAAAGGATTTAATTTAAAAAGACCAAAAATATATTGAGATATGCATATATTCTGAGGTCATGTGTATAATATTTTTAAAAAAAATAGTTACAAGGATTTATAAAGAATTAAACTACTTAAGTGCACTCCAAACCTTGACACAGTATCCTATTTATTTGAAGAATTTTTCTATATAGAAAGTACTTGGCTCAAACTCTGTTCTATAAGTAAATATAGTTTTCATTTTGGTTAAAAGTACCTAATTTCTAGAAAATAGCTATAGTTTATAAAATAATAAAAACATTGTAGTAAGCAGCAATCATAAAATAGAGTTTTATCCTATTAGCAGGTTTTCTTTTTTATTCTTCTTATAGATTAGTTTCATTTTTTTTTTGTTAGTTTTATTTTTCTCCTTATTTTCATTTTTTTCTTTTCCAATTTTAAAATTATTTTTAATTTTTTTGTTTTTTTCTTCTTTACAAGAAGATGTCTTCAGATTGGTAGTATCCTATTGTAGGGCAAAGATCAGACAAGTTGTAATTTCTAGTCCTAATTGGATTAGTATAACAGGTCACATTTAGATACTGTTTGGGTAGCTAGATAATGATAGACTTATAAGTTATATGATATTCTGTATTTATATATGTAGCTACAAATGGTTTAATAAAGTACTACTATGACTGCTTAAGAAAAAAAAAATTATTAAATTAATGTTTGTAGTTAAAAATTAGAATAAAATATAATATATAATAAAATTTAGCAAGAAATTTTTTTATTAGAAGCAAAAAAATGATTTTTTAAATAAAATTTTGAGTTATAAATATTTTTTTTAAAAAAAGTAATAAAAAAACAAAATTTAATTTTATATTTGATTTTTATATTACACTGCAGCTATATAATTTAATTGGTAAAAATTATTATGGTGTTAAATACTAGTAATGTATTTTAGTAAAACTGATAACAAATAATATAAGGTGAGTATGAGTATTATGACACATTACCAATTATGATGCAATTGCAATATCTCATGAACTGTCAATCAGAATTGTATGATTTTGGTACCAATCGATTTGTCTCAGTAAGATGAATTGATAGGTATCGGAATTGTGAGATTTCAATCACCAGATCATAAGATATTGCTGCTAAAGTGATATTTATTATTCTTTCTATATATGTATTTACAAGAAAAATTATATATATTTATTAAAAAGTTTTTTTTATTAAAAATTTAATATGCAATAGATAGAGAATGTTCTCCAAGCATTTAGTCAATCAGTTAGAACAGGTCTAAAAACAAATTTTAATTAGCGAAAAGAAAAAAAGGTTAACAAAGCAAATGTGTTTAATCATTGCATCAGAATTAAATTTAGTAGAAGATTATTTAACTGTATAGATAACCTGGGTATGTTGCATTCTACTGATTATAGCTGTTATCATTATTCTTGGGACACCTTATTATAAATTAACTAAATGATTATTCTGCTGATTTGATAAATTATTGGTTTCGGCATTATCAATTTAAATGTTTATTATTTACAAAGATAGTCTAAAGCTTGGTGCTGATTGATTTGTAAATTAAATTCATGTGAAACTACAATATACATATATACTTACCTTGTTTTAAACCATCTTTGTAAACAATAAATGTTACATTGATGAATCAGTAAAATAATCATTCAGTTAATTCTTCACAAGATGTTTCAGAAATAATAATAACAGATATAAAGATTAAACTATACCTAGGAGATATATTGCTCAGCAGAAGAGTATAGTAATAGATGGATTTTTTGTTAAATATAAATTACTAATAAAAAACCCTGGGTCTTTTACATTCTACCAAATTCTTGACCCTGGTTTAGACCCAGATATAATGGGGGTTTATAGTATTTATCATTTCAATTACAAATAATAAAGGCCAAGATATCCTTTTTTTTTCAGATTTGCACTTATTGTTTGAAAATTTTCATTGATTAACTAGAAAAACAATTGTTCAAATATGACAAATTAGAACTGAAATTGTTGTTGATAATTTGGTTAATTCATTATTCAAAATTTTCAAATGTAATAATCATTAAATAGTAAAATAAAGGCCATTAAGGTTTAAATTTGAGGAATATTTGTGCCATTTTTAGTGAATGCAATCGATCTAATATGTAACAAATAAGCCACATTTGTTTGTATATAAATAAGTAAATAAGTATTTAAGCTGCTTTAAATTGGAATTTTATATGCATATTGCCTTTTACCCATAAATTTATTAAATTTTAAAAATTTACAATAAAAAAAAAGACATAAAATTGCACATTATGCTACTTAAAGATAAAACTATCTGAAATAATGCTATTGAGAAAGCCCTTAAGGCTATAAAAAACTTCTCAAATAATTCTAAAGCTCCAAGTGTAAGGAGTATTGCACAAGACTTTAATATTTTAAAATCAATCCTTAGATGTATCATTTGAAATGATGGTTCTCTTAAACATCCAGGTTCTAATAAAGTTTTAACTGATTATGAAGAAGAGCAACTGGTTGGTTATTGTTTAAACATGCAAAGACTTGGTTTCAGATTATTAAGGTCTGGTGTAAATCATTGTATGATGAACATTGTTTGTAGAGATGAATGCTCACATCCTTTTAATGAGAATGAACTAGGCCAAGTATAATAGAAATGGTTTCTAAAAGATCATCCTGAACTTTCATTTCATGTTCTACAGGCTCTAAATAAAGCATGTACCCAAAAAGCAAATCCTATTATAATTAATAACTATTTTAACAATATTCAAAAAATTCTTACTAAATATTTACTCATCCTCAATTATATCTGGAATATAGACAAGACAGGTTCTTTTTTCTTTTTTTTTTAAATTCAGGTCTTAAACCTAGGCAAGATTATATTTAATAATTATATATAAAATAGGTTTTATTATTGAGCCTAAACTTCAAAAAGTCATTGCAAAAAAAGGTGCACATTAGGTTTATCATGTTTCTTATAGCAGCAATCATGAACTCATCTCTGTATGCCCAACTATTTCAGCTGCCAGAACGTACATACCTCCATTAACAATATATAAGGGAAAGCAGATGATTCTAGCCTTTTAGACAGTGCTCTTGTTAGTACTGTTATGGGGTTTACCAATATGAAGTATATGCAGAAGAGCCTATTTAGAAAATACATAGAGCATTTTGTTAATTTTATGCCTTCTATTTGCCCTGTTTTATTAATTCTTGATGGACACAAAAGTTATATCAATTATATTTGTGTCAATTTTTGTTATGAAAATAACATTTTTCTCTACATCCTTCCACTACATACTACTTATATTCTACAATCTGCAGAGTTACCATTTGCTCAACTCAAAAAAACATATAACAGTAAATATGACAAATTCTTTACTAACAGTGACAAGCTAGTAACAAAACATGTTCGCTAAACTCTTTGAACAGGCCTATATTAAAACATACATCCCAACTGCTATATATAATGCTTTCAAGTTAACGAGAATATAGCCCTTTAATCTTGATGCCATTAGTCCTAGTCATTTGGAGCCTTTGATGGCAATACATAAATTCAACTTACCAAGTTCTGAACAACCCACTCACCTGCTTGTTATACTAACTTCTTCTTCTTTACCTAGTTACATTCTAAGTTACCTTAGCCTGATCTCTACAAATGAAGAACTATAGTCAAAGATAGATGCACTTAATAAAAGAGTTAAATTTTTGGAAACAAAACTAGAGCTCTTTAAAAATCCTAGTACTAGTCCTTTGTGGCTAGTGCTTAAGTACCCTTTGCACTATTATTCGAAGCAGATAGCAGATCTGGAGGTAGATAAAGAGCAGCCTGAAACTCAGCAACCTAAGAAAAAATGAAAAACTATACCCTTTGCTCAGCTTCTTACTAATAAAAAGTCCTTACATTCATTGAAAAAAGTGGAGGAGGAGGCAAAAAGAGTAGCCAACGAAAAAAAAAAAAAAAAGGCAGCTATTCAAAAACAAATTATATAGAAGATAAAAAAGGTGCAGAAACAAGAAATATACAGGCAAAAAAAAGAGGAAAAGGAATATTTGAAGATAGATCAACAGTGTATTAGAGAGGAAAAGCAGCTTAAAAAAAAAAAGTAATTAAAAAAAAGGATCTACCTGATTATTTATGTGTGCCATTTTTGATCATTATCTTGAAGATCCCAATTTTTGAAAGAATTTTTTGTATCTTATAAAAAGTTTTTTTTTTCTAATAAAAAAAAATTTTTTTTTAAAAAACTTATATTTCAAGTTAAAATACATCTACTTCAATATAATTTAATAAAAGTTTAAGGCAATTTAAAGAAGTTTTCTTATTGATATATTTAACTATACCATAATACCCATACTCACCTTATATAAAAAGAAAATAATAGCAAATAATATATATAAAAAAAACAACAAATATAATAGACAATATAAGTATACTTAATAATAATTTTTTAAATAAGAATTATAAACCTACTTTTTATTTTTTTATTTTTTTTTAGATAATCTTTTTGGTCTTTTAACTTTTATTAATGATTTTTTTTAGTAATATAATTCTATAATTTATTACAAAAAGAGTATACAATTAGTTATATATATAACTTTTTTATATTATTTATTTAAAGAGTCTGTCTAAAAGTTTTTTATATCTAATACTTTAACTTAAGTATTTCATTTTAAATTCTCTGAACCTGGAGAGTGTGGTGACTTAGTAAAGTAAATAAGTTGCCAATCCTTAAATAATAGGTTAGAAGTTCAAAATCTACTAATAGCAAAAATTTAAAAAACTATCTATGTTATATTGGTATTATGGAAGGTAAGCAGTATTATGACAACAGCATTCTGTTGATCAGATATCTGTAACATAGTTGCATCAGCATGACTGGCAGATCATGAGACATCTGCACAATATTAGAGTTATATAGAAGAATGCAAACTGGCATCAAGTAGTGCAAACCCAAGATAAGTTCTTGTGGCTATATAAATCTATGAATTGAGAAAACCAGAGCCCACTTGGGAAGACCTGAGTAGTGAAGTAGCACAGATTTTTGATAGTACTACTGTAAAGGCTAGATTTAAGAAATAAATACCAATGTGAAAGAAATCAGATAGACAAGAACTTTGAGTAAGAGGTATCACCAACCAGCTGTCAAAAGTCTTGAACTAGAGAAAAAGAATCTTAGGGACAGACCCTGAAGTACTAAAGACAGGTTATAGTCCTATTAGGCTATCTGAATTTGAAGTCTAAGGTCAGAAGCAAGATATACTATAAGTATTAAAAATATGCTATGAAGTTGATACTAGGATCTGGATAAACTTTACAAAGGCAAGCCTCCTATTAGCAAAGATTAAATATAAGTAGTTAGTTAGCAGAAGGCTCCTTGAAGCCTTACAGTCATGTGACATACTTTGAAATATATAACAGCTTGACAGATGTACAAACAAGAAGATCAGAATTAGGTTAAATAGCATCTAATTAGATGTACAGAAGCTTGTGCACTATTTGCTAGTATAATATAGAAGTAACCTTATACAAGTTATGTAAATATAATAGAATTCACAATAAAGACAATAGCTGCCAATAACTAATAGCTTTAATGAAAGCAAAAAAAAATAAAAAATTTATCTAAACTTGCAATCTGTATTAATATTACTAAATTATATTCAAATTATTATCTTAATCTTAGAACTATTTTATTCTTAAAACAACCTTTTAAAACCTTTCGTATATATTTTTATAGCTGATTTAGTATTACTATAGCAAAACCAATACTTGTAGTTAGAGGTGTGGTGACCTAGTAAAGTGGTCAGATTGTCAACCTTCCAAGTGGTAGGTTGGGTGTTCAAATCCCATCGATGGCGAAAATTTAGATAATCACCTATGTAATATTCGTATTATGACAACTGTTAATAATGATTGGGTTAGGATACCTGTAATGATGGTCACACCAGTATAACTGGCAGGTTATGGGGCATCTGTGTAAGTATAGCATTATACAGAAAAATGCAAACTGACAAATCAGCAGTGCAAACACTAGATAAGTTCTTGTGGCCGTATAAATTTGTTGAAATTGGGTAACAAGAAGTCCATTTGAGAAGACTCGAGTAAAGAGGTAGCTGGATCTTTGATGGCCCTACTGTAAAGGCTAGCCTGAAAAAACAGATACCAAGATCATAGTATCTGGTCATAGTAGCTGAACGGGCGAGAACCTTTGGGTTGGGAGACTCGGAAGTACCACCAATCAGGCTGCCAGAAAGAACTGAAAAAAAAAGATATCAGACCGATCTGATATACTGATAAACTAATTATAGTCCTACATAGGCTATCTAGATTGGGAGTTTGGTAAAAAGGCTGAACAAAAGGCAAAGGTATACTAAAATACTGGAGTTATGCTGTAAAGTAGATGCTGGGGTCTAAGTAAATTCTACAAGGGCATAGCAGTTTAATGGTTAGCCCTGACTGCAAGTGTTAGTTCTGCCATAGTGATACCTAGGTCAGCTGTAAAAATGGGTACAGAAGGCTCTGAGGGGTTTACCTCAAGGATAAATTAGTCCTAAGGTTGAGAACGATGATCTGGTACATCTGAGATAACCAGTAATGTTAATACAGATTACAGGTTCAGAGAGTTTAAAGTAGAACACCCAAGCAGGGGTGTTAGGTATGGCAATTGGTGAGAAACCTTTAGGCGGACTTTTTAAATAGGTAATATAGAAAAGTTACATGTGTAGCCAATTGTATGCTCTCCTGTAGTGGTTCATCGAACCACAATACCAATAAGTGATTAATAAAAGTCAAAAGACCAAAGAAGTCACCTTAATACCCAAAAAAAAAATATATATATATATATATAATAGATATAATATATATAATATATTGTATATAAAAGATATTGTGTTCTGGATATTATTTTAGTTCTAATTTAATTGCCAACAAATACACTATTTTTATTTTTATAAACTTTGCTATCAAACTACTCTGTTATATTAATCCTGATAAAACTCTTAAGCTATATGTTAACTTTCTTAACAGTATATACTTTATAACTATATAATACTCTTTAAATATTCTAACTTCTTTTTTATTAACAATCAACTTATAACAATTACCTTGTATCTTTTAACTAGACCAAGTCTACAGTTTAGTATTAACTCTAATAACAATTTATTTACTATTTTATTCTATATTAATAGTTCTATTATTGATTTTGTTATCTTCTAATACTTCATAATTATAAATTAGGTTCAAGTAGATAACTCTGCAACTTTTTACTTATTTTAGATACAAATTAAACTTTGATCATGCTTCTTTAAAGCTAAAATTTTTACTATCTTTTTAGCAATCATTATTGCTCCTAGGAACTGTTTTGTTTATATCTTTATTGACTCATAATAGTAATTTGTAAATATTATCTAAACTTTCTTATACTTATATTCTATACTTTTTTATTTGGTACTCTTTCATTAACTTTATTAAATTATATAATATTTAGCTTACTTTTTATAAAATTAATACATATCAAAATGATCTATTTAATCATTTCACTGATCAACTTGATCACAATTACTAAATACTACCTTTTTTAATATTCTTAACTAATAATCCTTATAATCTTGTCTATATTCTATTTATTGATCAACTTCTTATTAAAATCTTTATTCAACTTTTATTTATATTATTTGTCAAGCTTAACATTATTTTCAATAATAGTCTACTATAACATTTGATATTAACTAAAAGCTACTTGACTCTATATTAATAACAATCAAAAAATCTCTAATTTTGCTTATAACTTTCATTCTTTTATTTTTAAAATCTTTTATATTAAAATTTTTCTAAATAAACTACCTGTTCCTCATGCTTTTCACAAATGTAACCCCTTATATTCTTTTTTTTGTCATTAATGTAGTCAAACTAGTTCTTCACTACACCGAGTTACTGCTCTTCTACCCAAACTATTTATCATTTAGTCTCTAATTCTTTTAATTGCATTTTAAATAAACAGTTCTTAACATGTCTACCAATCTTGTTTCTGACTTGTATAAAAAAATTCTTACACTTAACAGTTTCAAACTGTACAACTTTTTATATATGCTATCTCTTTAACTAGTTTAGTTTTTACTAATCTCATTTCTACTATTGATAATACTTCTATTTCTTATTATACTACTACTATTCTTTTTATCAAATTTCTTTTTTATTTTAAATTTTTTTTTAATATTAATGATGAGGCCATGTCTTTATCTTTATTGAATATTTAATTGAGATTTTATATAAAGTACAATTTTATTTTTAAAATATTATAGAAAGAATAGAAGCTCAGACTAATTTATCTGCAACCTAAACCAACTAAAATGGCCAAGACTTATCTAAATTTGAGTGTTAGTAATTATGTACATATAATTAGTTTGATATTTAATTCATTGAATATACCAGGAGTTTATTTTTGAACTAATAAAATTGATTGAAAAAGAATGTAATAAAAGTGAGGCAGCATTTAAAAGTGTGTTATATTCAGGAGTTTGAACTGTAGATCTTGAGATACAATATAGAATCCAGATTTTATAATAAATTTGTTGGTTAAAATAAAATAAAAACTTAATAACAAGTGTTGTAGCTACTTTTTTAGATAACAACTTGTAATAATGTTAATAAGTTCATTTGATATTAGACCTGTTAGAGTTGAAAAGATTGAGAATAAATTTGATATACTGTGCATAGTCATACTACTCAACAGCTTGATTTGGGTATGTAAATTGTTAAAGTATTTGAAGTAGTATTGAATGTTTTAGTATTTAAAATATGTTGTAATGAAATGTCTATAAGGCTGTATAGCAATTGGTTAGATGGACAGGTTGTCCAGTAAAGGCAAAAACTGATTTAATGACATTGGTGACAGATAGATGAGTATGAGTAATAACATTGATATAAAATGTGTAGAATGAAAGATCATTTAGTAGAATTTTAATTCTAAAGGATTTAAGAGTAGAGAACTGAAAGCTGTACAAGAAGTTTGAGATTTTTTGATTGTTGTTAATATATAGCCAGGTAGCTTGCTAATTAACTTGATTAAGGATTTTATGTTATTTTTTGAAAACAGTTTTGTGTAATTTATAGTACATAAATATGTACATAACATATTGTACAAATATTGTAATAAATAGATAATTTTAAAGAAAGTTTTCAAATTTTAAAGTATATGCAGAGTTGTAAATATTATAAGACATAAAGGTAAGATATGACAGACTATAATAGCTGCATGCAAGTTAGTCTGCAAGATTGTTGTACTAATTGTTCTAATGAGTAGTAACTTTGTAAAAAATAATATGAATATTGTATAATTTGACAAAATTAATAATATAATAAAATTTACTAAAAACTATCAAACTGTAGCAAATTTTAAAGTAATGAGTGTCAAGTGGAAGTTCTTTTTATTTAAAAGAAAATAAAATAAAAGAAAAAAAGAAATATAAAAATAAATAAAATAATAACTAATTAAAAATAACTAAAAATAAGAAA
>CAJVQA010008180.1:0-13173 GCA_910591915.1 Cetraspora pellucida | reverse complement strand
TATATTTTGAGAATAACATTTTTAAAATATTTCTAAGTTGAGAAAAAATAATATATATTCAATTTATATACTTTTTTAATTCAAAAATTTGATCATCATAAGCAAAAATTTCAAGTTTAATATTATTAATTAATTTTTTATATATAAGAGAAGTTGATAGTAATAAAGAGATAGTTTCTTTATAATTTTGTTTTGTAATCATTGTTGTTATTCTTGTTAATGTTGAGAAGACATTTTTTTAACAAAGAAAAAATAAATCTTATTACTTTTTATTATATTATAAATTTATATATACTTTTTTAATTCAAATATATTGTTATTTATATTCATTAATTCGATTTCTATATATTTAATTGAATGTTTTAAAATTAGAGATCTTGTATATAAAGAGGAAAAAGAATAAGTAATGTTTTCATATTCTTGATGTGGTTCATGTTGTTCTTGTAGTTGTTGTTGAAACATTTTTTAATAATAAAAAATATAAATTATATTCTTTTTATTATTAAAAAAATTATTAAATATACTTTATGATCAGTAATGCTAATGTAAAATAAAAATGAATTATTTTACTAAAGTTTAATTTATTATTAATTAGTATCAAAGTAATCAAGTTAAATTTATTACAATAATTTTGTAATGTTTCAAAATTTTTTTATTTTTTTTTTAAAAAAATTTTTAAAAATTTTATTGTAAAAAAATCAAACATTAAAACAATCAGAAGCCTTAAGATTTCATTATTTTTGATTAGTAATAAACAAATTATTATATGATTAATTTTTTTTATTATTAAAAATTATTTATTATAAATAAATGTTTATTGGTACAAAAATTGCTTTATTAAAAAATATTAAAAAAAATTGATAACAAGTTTAAATAACTAGCTTCTAAATTAATAAAAAAAAATAATAAAAAGATGAAAACAAAATTTAATATAAAATTAATTTTTATATATCATTATTTTGAACAAAATGTCTTTTAAGAACATTATCAAAAAAATCAAAACTGCATTTAAGAAACAAAAAACATTTGATAATAATAATTAGAATAATATTATTCAAGATAATTTAAATTATTTCACTTGTTCAATCATTGATAAAGAAGATTTTTTTTTAAACTCCTAAACCAGTAATTGAACAAGAAAATCAATTTATTACAAAGATTAAAACTAGTGATTATATTATATTTACAATATATGATGAATTTAAAGAATATCTTATTGAACAAAATTTAACTAATTCTTTATTAAGAGTTTATCAAGATACTTATTATAAATAATTAAACAGCATTTTAGAATGAATTAAATATCATGTGTGGTCAATATTTTAAGAATAGGAAAAAGGTTTTTATTATTATTATATAAATAATATAATAAATTTACTAGAAGATATAAATGAAAAAAATACTTTTTTAATTAATAAATATTTTTCAAAAGTTAACAAATATGTTGAAAAATATAATGTTAAATACCTTTTTACTTGAAGTGATTTAGAAAAATATAATAAAAAATATTTAGCATATTAATTTTTTGTTCATATGTTTAACTTCTTTTTAAAATTTTTTAATATTTTTAATTAGTAATAGTCCTTTATTATATTTAGTAAAAGCTTTTTATTTTGATAATTTGTTGTTCAACATTGATAATGTTATCTTCAATATATTTTATTGGTCTTCTTCTTTTGTTAGCATTAGTTGTTGTAATTGTGGTAGGTTCATTGGTTAAATCAACAGAATTTTCTGATAATATTAAATGTTTAATATGAATTTAATAAAGATATTGCTCAGGATATGTTCTAATTATATAACATCAAATAAATATATTAAAAATAATAAATATTAAATAAATTGTTATTTCAATAAAAAAAAATTCTTTTGAATAAATAACCTTAAAAATAAAAGTAAAGATATTAATTTTTTCAATATTGTCTACAATTAGTAGACCAAAAAGAATAATCACAGTAAGAATTAAGTAAAAAAACTGCATTTTGTTTAATTTTTGTTAAATTAATGAACCTTTTGTAAAAAAAATAAGCTTAAAAACAATTTTGAATATGTAAAAGTTTGTAAACTAATGAATTATAAAGAATTTAAATGCAAAAACAAAAGACTTTTATTTCTAATTCAAAAGTTTTTAATTAGTTTATTTGCTAACAAATAAAATTTTTTTAATGCAAACTTTAAATTTTAATAATATAAATATAAATTCTAATTTAAAATAAAGATTCAATATATTTTACTAATTATATATATAAATTATAGTTTAAAAATTAAATAACTACAAAGAAATTAAAATATATAATATAAATAATTTAAAATAGTATAATATAAATATTTTAAAATAATATAATATAAATAATTTTAGAATAATATAATATAAATAATTTTAAAATAAATGTATATTGTTGATCATAATTATTTATAAATTTCATATATTTTTAGCAAACTAAAAATAATTTTTATTTATGTGACTTAATAATGAATTAGAAAATTCAATCTGTTTATTTATTTTTAAGATAATCTTTTTTGTTTATAAAAAAACATTGCATACATTTTTCTATCATAAACATTTTTTTATAAAAAAGTTAATATCTTTTTATTTTTTTTTAAAAAAAAAAAAATTAAGTGATTATTTATACTAGTTAAAACAAAAACTTTTTGCTTCTTTGTTCTTAGTAACTAGAGCTAAGAAATCATTAAAATACAGATAAAACATTGTGAACAACTAGTTTATTTAATCTGCTATTTATAGTGCTTACAATTTTTAAAGTTTTTTGTTAATAATAAAGTTTTTTTTTTTTTTTTATATAAGTTTATGTAAACAATTATTAAATAGCTATTTCTTTTTTAGATGTCTGAAAAAAATATCAATAATGTAACAAAAATTTATTATTTTTTTTATTTATATAATATTAGAGTAGAAACTTTGTAAGTATATAGAAGAATTTCTATACTAAAGATTTCTAACTACATTTGTGCTACTTAATTAAGAATATTCTTTTTAAGACACCCAATGTAACATTACACCTTCTATTTTCTAATAAATGCTTTAGTTGATTAATTTATCAATTTCTAGCTAAAATAAGTTGGAGAAAATCTAAGATGTTTGTTTTATTATTATATAAAGCAGAAAGTTAGTAAGTAACCTTAAAAGAGTCATTTTTCAATAGCAGAATGATTGTTATTAAGTTGAATTGTAGTTGAGTTTGTATTGAATAGTGGAATTATAGTAGGTAGAAAGAGTCTATTGCATTTACTTTTAGAGATAATATTATAGGCAGTTTCCTATTGGTGTTGTGCAATGTTATAAGAGAACCAAATTTTGTTAAAGAACCAGAATAGAAGATTGTTAAATAAGTTTATAAGAAGAGGTATAGTTTGTTTATTTGTAATTATTTTAATATTGTCAAAAGTTGTATTGAATATGGTGCCAATGAGTAGGTTTAGGATATAATAATATTGTGAATTGGTTGTATTAAGTGTAAAATAAAGTATTGTGTTTAGAAGAGTAAATGATAAGATAGATAAAATATTGAGTGTTGTTAGAGTATTATTAATTGTATTTAGAAGTGTTTGTTGTATGTCTAGATTGTTTTTGTTACATTATAGTATATGTAAAGTATCTTCTATATTAAAACATTAAATGCAAGTTGGGGTAGTATATAAGTATAGATAGTATATATTTAAGTTTTGCATAATGGGTAAGTTATTTGTTAGTATTTTGATATGAAAAGAATAAAGTTGTGAATTATGTTTCAAGAAGTTTAATATTTTAAACATTAGAGACCATTCAATATTAGGTATGTTATTAAAGAATTTAAGTGATAACTATGTGTTAAGTTCATTGATTGTAATAATATTTTTAATAAATGTACAAATTTTGAGAAGGATGAGATGGTTATTCTATAAGAAATATATAGGTAGGTTAAAAAAAGAGAGTTGTATTTTTAAAATAGGTTTGTTAATGCCTTGTTTTGCTAATGAATCAGTTTGATTGTAAAATGAATTTGTAGAATAAAATTTAACTTTAATAAGGTTAAGATTAATATTTTTAATTGTTTTTAAAAAGTTAATTTTAAACAGAATATCCTAGTTTTTTTGTTAGTTTAATTTGGTTAAGGTAAATAAAGTAATATTTTTGATGGCTGTTGAATTGTCAATATAAATATTAAGTGAGATATTAAAGAGTATAGCAAGTAGAATAGATATGATTAACATTAATTCTATATAAATAAAATTAAGAGAGGGTTGGGTTGCTGCATTGAATTTGATAAAAGTATTTTCTTTACAGATCTATCTAATACCTAACCTTATAGAAGGTGTTTTTAGATTTTAAATAGAAGCATCTGTATAGAAGTTAAGTTCTATTAGATATAGATTTTGTAAAAGAGAGTTGAGGTTGATAAGTTGATTTTGATAGTTGGTAGAGTCAGTAGTTTGTTGTATAAGTTGAATATCCTGAATGTTTAAGTTTATTTAAAAAAGTAATTGTTTAGAAGGTGGTATAGTAAGGTTAGTAAATATGTGGATTAGGGCCAAAATTTTTTTATAGTCAATTTGTAAAATAAGAAAGTTATTGTAGGTTTTAATTTGATAATAAGAAAGATTAAAACAGTTAAAATTTGTTAGCAATAGTGGGGTGATTAGTTTTAAATAGATTTGATTTGTAGAATAATTGTCTATTGTGTAGTATAAAGGAGTTTTTTTTTTTTTTTTTTTAAGCTAACTGCTTAAAAATGCAGAGTATGTTTTTTATTATTATTATTTTTTTTTTTGGTATTAAGATAATCTCTTTGGTCTTTTGATTTTTATTAATCACCTATCAGTATTTTGGTTCAATGAACTACTACAGGAGAAAGTACAATTGGCTATATGTATAACTTTTCTATATTACCTATTTAAGGAGTTCATCTGAAGATTCCTTACCAATTGCTATATCTAATACTCCTACTTGAATGTTTCACTTTAAACCCTCTAAATCTGTAACTTGTGTTAACTTACTGGGTCATAACCAGATGTTCAGATCATCATCTCAACCTTAGGACTAATTTATTTTTAAAGTAAACCCTTCAGAGCCTTCTGTATTCATTTTTATAGCTGACCTAGATATTACTATGACAGAACTAATACTTGCGATCAGAGCTGATTATTAAACTATTATGCTCTTGTAGAGTTCACTTAGACCTCAGTATTTATTTCATAGCATAACCCCAATACTTTAGTATATCCTTGCCTTTTCATCTGTTTTTTTATCAAACTTCCAATCCATATAGCCTGTGTAGAACTATGACCAGTCTATTTGTATATTAGATCAGCCCAATATCCTTTTCTTTTAGTTTATTCCAGTGGCCTGGTTGGTGGTACTCCCAAGACTCCCAACCTGGAGGTTCTTGCCTGTTCAGCTACTATGACCAGGTACTATGATCTTGATATTTGTTTCTTTAGACTAGCCTTTACAGTAGGGCTGTCAAAGATCTAGTTATCTTTCTGCTTAGGTCTTCCCAAATAGACTTCTTGTTACCCAATTTCAACAGATTTACACAGCTACAAGGACTTATCTAGTGTTTGTACCATCCAATTTGTCAGTTTGCATTCCTCTGTATAATGCTATACTTATACAGATGCCTCATGATCTGCTAGTTATACTGGTATGACTACTATTACAGATATCCTAACCTAATTATTAGTAACAGTTGCTATAATACAAATATTACATAGGTGATTATCTAAATTTTTTGCTGTCAATGGGATTTGAATACTCAACCTACTACTTGGGGGTTGACAACCTGACTACTTTACTAGGTCACCACATCCTGTCTTTTATTATTAATTATTGCTAGTATACAAAAATATTTATAGTTTTTTCAAGCATTTAAAAAGCTTAGTTTTCTTTGAGTTATTATTAATATTTTTAAACAATACTCTAATTTCATTAGCTAGACACTTAGCTATTATGGAAAGGATTATTGTAGATGTATATATATTGTTTCCCATCTTGCTGTTGTATAACAACACCAGATTTCATATATTGTGTTAATGTGTAGTCAAAAGATTGCTTGTAGGTAGTGTTGCCCTCTAATGTTACTAATTTTAAATATTTCTTCAGTTAAAAAGAGTGGTGTTTTTTGTATGCCTGTTTGTAAAAAGATGTATGCTTTGTTCCAGATCTCTTTGCTGGTCTTATAGTGAATAGCAAAGTAATCTATTGTTTGTTGCTCATCTGAATACTATGAGCAGCTTCTATTAACTGAAGAGTTCATATATTTTAGGCAATAACCTAAAGATAGTACTTTGTAGTATGTTCTCTAGAATGTGTCTATTTTTTTGTTATTTATTAGTATAACAGAAAGCCAGTTGTTGTTTATTAAAGATATCTGAGATTGTGTAGTATTGTTGAGTAACTATAGAATTTTTCAAAAGTTTAAAATTTTCTTGACTGAGAATTTATTTGTTTTAAAGTTACCTAGGCTTAGATCTTCTTTGTTCTATGACCAGTTGGAGGCAGTATTAATTTTACTTCAAACTTTTTTTTATGCAAGCAAATAGGATTTTTATTCTTTAGGCCAAGCTTTGGTTCTGATAACCTCAGTATTTAGGGCAGTATGTATTGATATTTTTCTTTTAAGTTCAATTACATCACTTATTCTTTTTCTTTTCAGCTTAGTTCAGAAATGATTTTTTGAGAGTAATTTTAGTCATATTGAGAGTAGACATACCTCTAGCATTTCTCCTATTATTGAAGCTTGCAGTCCTGCAGCATTATGTGTTTGTTAAAATACTGCAAATATTAGAAGAACTTTAGATCTGTTTTTGATCCACAAAGAAATTATATTATTGATTTCTGTAGTGTGTTTTTTGCTTAGAGAGAATAGGTATGCTGTATATCAAATCTGAGACAGAATCAGCAAGTTTGCTAAAAGAATTTTGCCTTTAAACAAAAGGTTTCTGCTTGCTAGCTTTTCAAAGAAGCTTTTAAGTTTGTTAATTGTGAAAAACCAAAGATCTCTTTTTGGAAGACCATTAGGGTAGACTTCATAGCCTAAAATAATAATAGCTTCTTGTTCTGATATTGTTTTAAAGTTTTTTCTATCTACTAGTTCAAAACTTTGAGCTGCATTTGTAAGTAGAATTAATTTAGATTTGTTTTGATTAATTTTTGCATTAGAGGCTTCTTCGTATAGAGCAAAGTTTCTTTTAATAATGTTCTAATCTGTTTCAGAGCTAATTTTTAATATAAGATTATCTGCGTAAGCTAAGGCTTTGAAAACTGTATCTTTTAACTGGATTTCTGTAAGTTCTCTGTTCAGTTTTTGCAACAAAAGGTCAAAGGCCAAAATGTATAAAAGAGGTAAAAGAGAGTTACCTTGTCACACTTCTCTTTTGATTCTGAAAGGAGCAGATATCTTGCCTGCAGCTGTAATATATGCCTCTTGGTTGGTAAATAATGTTCTAATTAACTTTATGAATTTAGAGCTAAAGTTTATTTTCTTTAGTACTTTTGAGAGATAGTTGTAATTAACATAATTGAATGCTTTCTGCTGATTTACTAAAAGTAGCCAATTTTGCTTAGTATTGTTTTGCTAGTTTCTTATAACTGTTAGTATATCTAGTAGTATGTCTGTGATAGCTTTGCTTTTAATAAAGCCTTGTTGATAATTTGGAATTAGGTCTTTATATATTTTATTAAGCCTATTAGCCAAGATTTTTATAAAAATTTTGGCATTACAATTTACTAGAAAGATTAGTTTCCAGTTGTTAATGTTATTTAGCTCTGAGGATTTTTTAGGTATTAAGGTGATTAGGCTTTTTGTTTATGAGGTAGGCATGTTGCTAGTAGATAATGTATTATTAGAAACTTTTTGTAGAATAGGAGTAATGACCTTCTCAAATTGTTTGTAGAATTCATATATAAGACCATCAGTTCTAAGAGATTTGTTGTTCAGAAGCCCCTTGATTACTTTTGTGATCTTTTATTTTAAGAAGGTTTTGGTAAGCAAAATATTTTGTTAATCTGAAATCTGTTTGATGTTTTTTGTAATTTCATTAATGTTTCTGTAATTTACATCTTCTTGGCTGTAGATTTTGGCATATTGATCCTTAATGTATTGAAGTATATTATCTTCATTTTGTATTGATGTATTAGGAATTTTTATTTCAGACAGTGTTGCATATGCTTTTCTCATTTTGTATCTGGCATAGAAATATTTGATTGATCTTTCTCCTTGCTCGATCCATTTTGCTTTTGAATATATCTGCTATTTTTCTGCTATGTCAATGAGTTCACTCTGTAGTTGATAAGTTAAATTATCTGCTTGTGCTTGTAAACTGTTGTTAGATGGATTATTAGCTAATTTCTTGTTAAGATCAGTGATTTTTCTATTAAGCTTCATGATATTGTTTTCAGTTGCCTTAGGCTTTTTGTAAGCTCTAATAATTGATTGTAGCTGAATTTTAATAAAGTTCCAATCATTGCTATTAATTGCTTTTTGTAACTCTTCTTTTAGATCTTTTTCAAGAAGGGTATTTATAAGAACTCTTTTATCAAATTTCCAGATTGTTAATTCACTTAAGGCTTGTTGAAAGTTAAAGACACATTTTACTAACTTGTGGTTTGAGTTACTATATAGAGTGTTTAGCTTTGTAGCTAAGTATAAATGATCTTTATCAATAAAGATATAATCAAGATGAGAGGCCATAGTTCTATTCTCTTAAGTTCTTTAAAAGAAGGTAAGAAGAGATATATTTTCTAAAACTGAAGAGGTGTCTGTGAAGTTTTTAAAATTTTCTAGAAATATAGTTCTTAAAAGATCTTTTTGAACTATTGAAGTACTAATTTGGTCTCTGTTAAAGTAGATATTTGTATTAAAATCTTTTCTGATTATATTTATTGCTTCTGAGTTTATTGTTAGAATCCAGTAATTGAAAAATAGAATTCTTTCTGGTTGATTAGGTGGTGTATATACATTTGCAATTTTGAGTATCTGGTTTCTGTATATCATAGTTGTTGTAATAACTCTTTCAGTTTGTTTAATTTTGTTGTCTTTAAATAAAATGTTTTTGTTTTCTGCTAGTATTGCTGCTTTACTTGACCAAATTGAATCAAAAAGTCATTGTTGTTGCAAAAATTCTCTAGTTTCTTTGTTGTTAAGGTTTGTTTTTTGTAAAAGAATAATGTTTAGTTTGTATAATTTTAATAATGTTAAGGTGTTTCTTTGTTTTGTTTGTCATTGAGTTCCTTGACATTTAGAGTTGCTATTTTTAGTTTTGATTTAGTCTTTGCTTAGATAATAAAAAGATTTGTGAATTTTCAGAGGTCTTGTTTCTATTCAGGATTCTTGTTTTCAAGTAGGGTTTATCTTCTTCTTACTTTTTATAAGGGCTTCTTTTGACTTTTTTTCACTTGTTAGTGACTAAAATAAATTTTAGTTCAATTTCTTTAAGATTAAGAGAAGAAGTAGTTTGGTATGTTGCTGCTTGATTTAAAGCTTGTTGGTGCTGGTTAGAGATATTCAGATTCTCTTTGTTCATATTTGGCAGAGCTTCCAGTTGGTTTAGAGATTCTCTATCATTCATTTCTAAATCTGACTGATTACTTGTTCAAGCAAGAGATTTCTCATTAAATTATGAAATAGTAATTGCGATAACTTTATATTCTTGAGTGACTAGATTCTTTTTTTGGAATGTTATCTTATTTGGTAATTTGTTTTGCATGTTGGAGGCTTCTGAAACATTGTATAAGGGTTCCATTACTTTTTTGGTCTTGTTTTCTTGGTACTTCTTGTATTGTTGTCTAAGTTTAACTGCCTTCTTGAATTGTTTACAGTCTTTTTTTAGATGTTCTTCCTTGTCACAAAAGAAGCAAACCTTTGGAGCTAATTTATATTCAGTTGTGACTTTGTTATCTTATAAAAAAATATAATGTGAGATTTTGGACTTGAGTTTTGGATCATTAGTTGTTTCAAAGATTATGACCCATTGGTCAGTTGCATAAGAGGTTCCCTCAATAAGAAGTGGTTTAATAACTGTAATTTTACCAAAGCTTTTAAAAGTCTTCAAAATCACCTTAGAGACTTGTTTTTTGTTATTAAGTATCATATTTCTAATCTTGACTGGAAGGAAGGATTTTCTGTTATCTGTAAAAATAAATCTATAATAGGTTTGATTAAAGATTACTATGCCCTTGCTGGCATAATATTTAAGTCATTCATTACTAGCAAATACTAGTTCTAGATATGTTTTGTTATTTTTGGCAAAGTGCTGTTTTGTGACAACTACATCTTGTTCCATGTGTTTATATAAAGAGATCATAATTTTGTTAAAGGAGTGATTCAAGCTTCTGATATTAAAAACCAAAGCATTGTTATTTTTTGACTTAATAGAATTCCTAAGTGATGAAGCAGAGTATGTAGACTGTCTTCTTTTTAGTTTTGCAAAAAGACTGGATCATTGCTTTTTGCCTTCTTGAGCTGCATCTGTGTTAGCATATACTTCAGTATATAGATTAGCAAATGCTTTGTTGTGTATTTCAACTTGTGCTTTAGTACATGTTTCTGTATTTGTTACATGAACTTTCTGTTTATCATCATGTAGTGTTTTATATATATGTGTCTTTGTTGTTGTCAGTTTACTGCTTGTAACATTATTTTTTTCAACTGTTCCAGCTTTTAAGCTTTTATTGCTGTTTTTCTTTGTAATATTACTTTTATGTTCTGTTGCTAAGATGGCACTTCTGTTCAGTTCTTGTTCTACTTGTTCATTTCAGTTTGTATTATTGTTTAAGAGAAAGCTTGTCTCATATTCCATAGTTTGCTTATTTAAAAAGAAGTTTGTTTCAAGTAAAACTTTTTTTTGTTTTTAAAGGTTAAGTGGTATAAGTCTATATTTTTTAAGAACAAGAACTTTTGCTCTAGTTTTAGTAAAAAATAAAAAGTCTTTGTCTTCTTTATTAGTTTTTATTTTGTCGATAATAAAATCTTGTTCAAATCAGTAATAAACAGAAAAGAGTTTTTTTTTTTTTTTTTTTTTTTTTTTATTATTAAGGTGACCTCTTTAGTCTTTTGACTTTTATTAATCACTTATTGGTATTGTGGTTCAATGAACCACTACAGGAGAGCATACAATTGGCTACACATATAACTTTTCTATATTACTTGTTTAAGGAGTCCACCCAAAGGTTCCTTACCAATTGCTGTACCTAACACTCTTGCTTAGGTGTTCCACTTTAAACTCTCTGAACCTGTAACCTGTGTTAACATCACTGGTCATCTCAGATGTATCAGATCATTATTCTTAACTTTAAAACTAATTTATACTTGAGGTAAACCCCTCAGAGCCTTCTGTACCCATTTTTACAACTGATCTAGATATCGCTATGGCAGAATCAACACTTGTGGTTAGAACTGATCATTAAACTGCTATGCCTTTGTAGAGTTCACACAAACCCTAGTATCTACTTTATAGCATATCTGAAATACTTTAGTATACTCCTGCTGGTTCATTAAACTCCCAATCCAGATAGCCAAATAGGACTTATGACCAGTCTATTGATATATCAGGTTGGTCTGATATTCTTTTCCTCTGGCTTGATTTGGCAGCCTGGTTGGTGGTACCTCCCACCTAGAGGTTTTTGCCCATCCAGCTACTTCAATCTTGGTATCTGTTTCATAAAGCTAGCCTTTACAGTAGGGCCATCGAAGATCTGACTACCTCTCTATTCAGGTCTTTTCAAATGAACTTCTTGTTATCCAATTTTAACAGATTTACATAGTCACAAGGACTTATCTAGTATTTGCACCACCTATTGCCAGTTTGTATTCCTTTATATAACTATAACCTTGTTCCAAAGGACAATGTTATATGACCTGTTACACAAATGCTCATAACCTACTAGTCATGCTGGTGTGACTGCCATTACAGATATCCTAACCCAATCGTTAATAACAGTTGCTGTAATATGAATATTATATAGGTAATTATCCAAATTTTCATTGTAATAAGATTTAAACACCTAACCTACCACTTGGAGGGTTGACAACCTGACCACTTCACTAGGTCGTCACACCCTGTTTTTTTTGTTTTTTTGTAAATATTTTTAAACATATGTTATATAATGTGAAATGTTTTGATTTTATAAAAAAGTTTGAATATTGTTATATTGTGAAAAGATGATGTCAGAGTTATTTGTATAGTATAATTAAAAAAATGTAAAGTGTTGAAAGTTAGATGATGTATAGAAAAGGTTTAATGAGTTTAAAAAAGAATTAGTAGTTGGTAAGTTTAAATAAGGCCAGATAGCAGAAATTGTATTATTATGAGCAGTTTGTTAAATTAGAGTAAACCAAGAAGATTGACAACCCTTTATTAGTTTGTTTATTCATAGGTATATATTGCTTCAAGAAAGAAGATAAAGGTTATCAGCAGTAGTAATTTGTTCAATATAAAAAATTTTATTGTTTTTGAGACTATTGAGCATTAAGATAGATGAGTTTGAAGAGAGTATGTTATATATTAGATAGGAATTAGTTAATTGTGTTGTGGTGTTATTAGTGATTTATATATTATTGGAGAATATGATATTGTTTTTTTAAGTTGTGAAAGATGAAATATTAAGGTATAGTTATGTATTTTATTTATTTATTTTTTTTTAAATATTAAAATGAGTACTTGTGACTCAGGATTTTATTGATAGTACATTCAGCTAATGGTTGCATTACAACTACAGAGGGCAACTATGGAAAGAGTATACAACTAGCCACTCACACAACTTTAGTCATTGTCTAATTTAAGTAGTCCGCCTGAAGGTTCTACACTAGCTGCCATACCTGGAATCCACTTGTAGGTTCCCTATTTAACCATTCTGTTCCTGTATTCACCCATCTACCTACACCTACCAAGATGCTCTGGTCAATACCAGTTCAAATATGTCATAGTCACTAAGTCTTTAAAGTGGTTTACTCACATAGGGAACCTTTGACCTTGTACTAAACCTTCCAAAATCTTCTGTATTCCATTCTTACAGCTGATCTGATATCGCTATGGCCAAGACCAACACTGGCAGTCAGAGCATACCATTAAACCATTATGCCCTTGTAGAGTTTACCCCAACCCTGGTACTGACTTCACAACATATTCTTACTACTTTGGTATTCAATTCAAGTTTCACCAAGCTGCCATTCCAGA
>CAJVQA010008179.1:0-13173 GCA_910591915.1 Cetraspora pellucida | reverse complement strand
CAGGTGGACTCCTTAAATAGGTAATATAGAAAAGTTACACATGTAGCCAATTGTACACTCTCCTGTAGTGGTTCATTTAACCACAATACTAATACGTGATTAATAAAAGTCAAAAGACCAAAGAGATCACCTTAACACCAAAAAAAAAAAAAAAAAATAGAAACCAACAGTACCTGGCTATAACAATTAGAAAAAATCAAAATAAGAAATATATAAGACAACCAATACAAGGTTAAAGAAGCTCTGAAAAGTCTTAACACCTCAATAACTCTCAAAAAAGGACATTTCAAATAGTTAAACATAAAAGGAGTTCTTAACAAGAAAAAGGACATAATGTGGTGTCTTGCTCATCATGTACTCCTTCTAGGATATAAGCTTATACACATTAGTCAAAACAATTTAGGAGATTGCCCTAACTGCTCATACACTATTTAATTACTGGAACACTTTGCCTTAAAGTGCCCTTTTAGCAAGAAAATATCAAATATGCAGCTGAATCTACTTCTTCTACAATAGATAATATTCTTCATACTACTAACATATCTTCAGCTTATAAAAGAAAAGCAGCCATCTGGATCCACATGAACACTTTATACAAAATATGGTACTGGTACATCCAAGCTAGATAGGGCAGCAAAACTATACTCATAGAAACAATAATTAGCATAGTAAAACTTAAAATAAAGCATGAAATCAACTTATTACATATACAAGCAATCTTCACAAAATATGTAACCCTATAATAATTAAATAATTACAAATAAAATGTATGCTTAAATGTGTTTTAACATAAAAAAAAAAACTTTGCAGAGATGTCTTGAAAAAATACCTATTAAAATTTTCTAATTAACCAATAGGCTTCTACTATAATTCTACACTTTTCAGATCTTTTCTAAACAAGTTAAAAATCATAAAATAAAAAAATTTTTCAAAAAACCTAGTGTTAACAACTTTTAGTACATTTATATTTAGGCATTATTACAGTCTACACAAGGTTATACAAGCTAGTAATATATTCAAAAAACATATATTACTCTTGTAATATTATTATTTCTAATTTATTTAAAAAAAAACAAACAAACTTATTATTTAAACTACTCTAGCTAAATTATAACATGCTTACTCTTATAGCTTCTAAATCAGACTTTGTTAATCTTGACTATTTCTATGAAAACTTTATAAAAAGTTTTAGTATTGAAGTTTATGAAGAGATCCTACTTACCTCTTATCCAATTTCTACTGACAAGTAACCAAACAACTGTTTTAATATTGAACTCAGAGGCAATATTAAATGCTGTTACTACATTAAAGCTTCTGCAACTAGCAGCATTGTCACTTGCATTTGTGACAAGTTTTATACTAACTTTCTTTTACAAAAAAACCTAACATATGAACAAAATGAATTTGAACAACTGACTAAAAATCAAAGAACAAAAAACAGATTACAACAAATTTTGCTAATTTTACTGAATTCATTTTAGCATCTTCTAGCTTATCTTCTTTGCTATCTACATATATCTACATACCAATATATTTATTCTATTTGTAACTAACCTATTACTTATAAACTAACTAACAACAAACATTATTTAGCAAATGATGCTCTGCTTTTTAATGACAAATCATATTATAAATTCTGTATTAAAAGTTAACTTAATTCTCAACAAGATTCTTTTAAAAACACCAACAAAAATCCTCTAATAATACTACTTTATTTGCTAATAAACTTTGACAAACACTCACTAAACAATAATCTCAAAATCCAATTACTAAACAACAACTTCAAAGCCTACTTGCTTCTTAACTAAATCCTCTCACACTACTCAATAATAACCAAAATAATAAAGACATTGACATAAATATTTATAATACAACAACAACTACAAAACAACATCATCATCAGTATTAACAACAACATCAACAACAGAAACAAGAACAAAAAAAAAAAAAAACAACAATCTTAACAAAACCAATCTCTACCTCCTAATATCAAATCAAAGCTAACCTAATATTCAACTGATTGATCAACTTTCTAGTTACAGCTAAAATAAAAAACAAGCCAGCTACTGAAAACAAAAAAGCTCTTACAGTCAGCTTTTATCACATTATTCATCAAATAGCTAGAAAAAAACCTAAATTTCTTTCTGACATTATTTTTTAAATCAACCTAAATATTAACTATAAGGCTACAATTTCTTTTAATATTTTAGATGAAAGTCTCAAAAAACTTATTTACAAATTTTTACCATTTTATTTACCAAACTTAACTATCCTAAAATCTTTGCATCATTTGCTAAAATCACTTATAATTTTGTATTAATCTTGCCAGAATTCATTTCTATTTATCTAATAACTATCAATCTATTAACTATACCAAATTTGCTAATAACGTTAAGCTCAGACCTAAAAGGTTTATGTTAGCTTATCAGTAACAGCAACTGACAAAGAAGACCAATATCTGAATATCAAAATGAATAACAGATTTACAGTAATATTCACCTTTTTTTAACATTTCTAAAACTCTCTTTCTTTAAAAATATAACATTTTATTACTTAACAACTCTGTAGACCATTTTGATAAATAGTTCAAAAAATTCTTTTCTTTATATAACTGACAATTTACTGAACCTCTTAATGAAACTAAAGTTAAAAATACACTAAAGTTCAATTTTAACAACAGTTTATTAAACATCTTAAAGAACTTTTTTCTACTAAAATCTTCTTTACTAAACCTCACAACTTTCAACAATGATGTAATAAGGCTATTTGACATGCTAACTATCAGATCTACACTTGTACCAACTCTGACTATATACATCTTAACAAAACAAAACTTAAAGAAAAAGAAAAAGCAAAAGAAACTACAGTATATCCAAAAACAACCAACTTGACTACCAATACATATATAATTATAGTAACTTTTTTAAAGAAATTTTAAATAAATTCTACTTAGAATTTTCAAAAACAGAAAGTGAAATTTAGAAACAACCTAACATTAATACCTCAATATTTCATATTAATGCCAAATATAAAGCTATCTTTAAAAAAAAAATATCTATCCAACTTCTTAATAACCTTGCAACCAAAGCTAAGAGTTTATTTGTGCCAATAACTAAACTAAAACAAATCCTAAACAAAGAAGCTATTACTTCTACTAATAATTTAAAATTTACCAAAATATTGCTACACAAAATCACAATATTGATAAGCTTAACTGACAACAAGTAATTGATTTTCTTACAACTAAAATTATTGACACAAACTATTTAGCTCATGTTATAACCTACTTTGATACTAACAATCTCTTTATAAATTTTTTAGAATGGTTAAACACTTTTAAAAAAAAGCATATTAGAGGCTAAAAAATCCTACAAAATAAATTTAATTTAAATTTTTATAAACCATCAATCCTAGAAGATTCATCTTCTTTACAGAAACTCTTTTTTAATAAATTCTTCTATAAAACACATTAATGCAGCTATTACTTCTAAGATTATGATAACCTTCACTTTTTGTAAACTATTCTTAGAAGAGAATAATGTAAGTAGACAGATGAAAAAGTTTATTTATACAAAGAACCAAGTTTATAATAACCAAACTCAACATACAGAGCAAGCTATAGCACTTTTCACAGCTATGAGAGCTGAGCATATAGTGAGCAAATCTACAAAGAAACTCTTTATCTTCTTGAACCTCATTGCATCATTTTACTTTAGAAAACATCACAAGACCCATTATACAATACACTACTAAATCCAGATTTATGCTATAATAAATAGTTAGACCATCAAGATCTATTTTTACTTCTATATTCACAAACTCTTTATTCTTTTCTTAAACATATACATCTTTACAATTATATACCACTTAATTTTTATAACTTTATATTAACAATATCAATAAAACTAGACTATAGTTAAAACTCTCTCCTGTTCTCTATTAATTATAGATTGAGAACAACCAATTTTATAAAAAACAATAAATTTTCAGAACTTAATTACAAAATACATAGCAAGGGCTAAAACTCTTGTACCTAGAAAATGAAAACAAGTTGGCACAATCATGTCAAATACTTCTGCAAGCAGTTTAAACAGAAAAGTCAAAAAGGCCAGGACTTGGAATATATAAACAGTTGAACAAAAAAGAAGACAACAATACAAAATACAAAGATCTAAATACTGTATTCAAAGCTAAAGCCAAAGCCTAAAAATGAAAATAAAGGAAATGCAAAGGCCATGCAAAAAGAAAATGTTTTGGTTACTTCATCTTATGTGACTTGTCAAGATGCATCAAAACAAACAAAACATGTGGCCAGCACCTGCCATGTAAAGGAACACCAACCAAAACAAACTGATCACTTGACCAATGCTAATCTTGAAACAGATCAAGCAACTGAACATGAAGCAAATCACACTGATGTTCAAGTAAAATCCAGAGATACTTCTGCAAAACCTAGGCAGTGGTTAGATCTTTTTGCAAAACTCGAAAGAGGAAAAGCAATATATTTAACTTATTCTCCTAGAAAGAGACTTAATACTAAAAATGAAAATGCACTAATCTTTGAAATTTATAGCTTAGAAAACATTTCTACCTCTGATATCATTGAAGCTATGCAAAAGGATATTGGTAAAAACCTAATTGCAGTCAAACCAATAATTATTAAAAATATACATATATATCTAAAAGTTGTCTTTTCAGATGAAGAAAAACAACAGTATTACGCAACTGAAGGCCTCACAGTCTTTAAACAAAATATCCAAGGATACATTTCTATAAACATCAAATGCAACTTTTTGTTAGTAAGGCTTTGTAACACCCCAATGGAAAAAAAAGACTTTGTTTCAGAATGCATTAAGGAAGCCTTTCAAGATATTGGCACCATTTTATCTATCAAGCCACTGGTCCACAAAGGCATCTCAGTCCTCTCAGATCAATGGGTTGTAATCTTTGAAACAACAGAAGACCCAGACATGGCTTCTAGAATTCCTAGATATACACATGTTTGGGATTAAAAGGTAGCAACAGATTGGAAAAAAGCTCCAAAGTTATATTACTTTTGTGATAAAACCATATGTTCTGCAGCTTTTTCATCTATGTTATCACTTTTGTATATTTTTTGATAGGTCTCTTTAATGTAGTTTATAGTATGCTTTTGTGAAATTCTAGTTGGGTTGTTTGGGTCTTTGACCTTAGTACAGCAACTAGTTAAATGCTTGGACTTGTATAATGAATAAAAGTATTTAGTTGAATTTTTTCTCTCTTCAACCTATTTTGCATTGGACCTTACATGCCATTTGTCTAGCATTATGGCTAACTCTCTCTGAAGTTCAATTTTAAGACCTTCTATAACAAGATTAGCTTTTTTAAATTGGGGTTTTTTGCTATTTTGTTGTTTAGGCTGCAGATTCTTCTGTGAATTTTTTGTATTCTTTTTTCTAATAAGGGTCAAGGTTTGTGCAGATCCCAGTTTTAAGTATTTTGGATATTGTGTATTTCTTGAATTATATTTAATTTAAGTTCAGGAATGTTTCAGACTTTTCTGTCAAATCTCCATGTTGAATTGCTGTTATGTTTAGGCTTTAAGCTGAGCCTGCATTTAACAAGGAGGTGGTCAGAGTTTCCAAAATGTGTTGAGGCCTCTTTACAAAGATAGTTATAGTTCTCTTCGATATAAATATAGTCAAGTCTGGTTGCCATTCTTTGACCTCCTTGTGTTGTCTAGTAAAAAGTAAGAAAAGGTTCTTTTTTAGAGCAAATTGCTGTGTTGACATAGTTGGTTAAGAAATTTTCTATAAGCTTCTTGAGCTGTCATGTTGTGTAGCTGCTTGGCTTATCCTGTTTGTTTCTGGGTCTAGGTTGGTATTAAAGTCTCCTCCTATGATATAAATGCTTTCATCATCTTTGGTTAGAGTCCACTTCTTAAAAAAAAAGATTCTGTCTTCTAGTTTTGGAGGTGCATAGATGTTTGTAAAATGGAAATGCTGCTGTTTAATTTCTGCTTTGGCTATAGTTATTTGTCCATCCAAAGCTTCTTTCATGTTTGTTAATTTAATGTTTCTTTTTCCAGCTAGTATTACTGTTTTTGAGAACCAGAAAGAGTCAAAGCCCCATTGTTTAGCTAGGAAGTTTCTTAGAGAAGCATTTTTTAAGTTGGTTTCTTGTATTAATATAATGTCTAAATTAAAATTTTAGTAAAGTTAAAGTTTTTTAAGCTTTGAACTTGTTATTTAAGTCTTAACATTTAGTGTAGCAATTTTGATCATTGATTAAAGTGTATAGAGAGAAAGGCTACACTGAACTTGGTAGTTTGTGTTAAACTCTTGGTAGACAGCTCTGGAAGGAGCCTTCTTCATTTTTGTAAGAGTGACTTGTTTTTGTTTGGCCCTTTTTCTTATTATTTGTTTTTTGTTTTTTGTAGATTACTGTAGTAAATAGTGCCTCTTCTGAGTTACTTTCAGAGTTGTTGAAAGCTACTGCCATTTCAGCATCTACTTCTTCAACTTCTATACTATCAGTACTTCTATATTTGTTGTACTATTTATAATTGTTGCATTTTCATCACTTGTTATTTCTGAGACAGCATCTGTTGCAGTTGAACTTTTGTATTAGTTAGTTTATCAGTTTGTTCTTTTTCTTGTAAAATGTTAATGTATAGGTTATCTTGGCTGAAGCTAGTTTCTAACACCAAAAGGCTTTAAGCTTTCTTTTTTTCTCTAAGTTCTTTAGCTTCTTTTAGTTGTCATCTTGTTTTAATTGAGGTTTTGAGCTCCTTACAGTCTCTTTTAAAGTAATCTTCTTTTTCACAATAAAAGCAGATTTTGGGTGCTTCCTTCTACTTAGTTGTTATTTTATGATTGCCAATGTGAGTACTTCTGGGTATTTTGGAAGGTAAATCAGGATCTTCTGTAGTTTCAAATATCATCAGCCATTGGTCAAAGCAGACAGTAGTGCCCTCAAACATTAAAAGTTTTATTGATGCAATTTGACTAACATATTGGAAGGCATCAAGAACCTGGTTGCTGATTTTTTTAGTGTCCTTCATAGGCATGTTTCGAAGTTTAACTGTTAAAAAGAAGCAGTTAAGATTGATTGGAATATATCCAAAAAGCATTTGCTTAAACAATGGAATTCCATTTGCTGCATAGAGCTGAACTTTTTCATTGTTCTTGAAAACTACTTCAAGAGAAGATCATTTTTCTTTAGACATATGGATTTTTGCAACCATTAGCTCTTCTCCTAAGCTGGCTGCTAATGCTGTAATTATGTCATTAGTAGGGAGGTTGCTTAGACTTTGGATGTTTAAAATGAGAGTGTTTTGATTTTTAGAGCATATTCTTTGGCTGAAAGAGGAACTGCTTTTCTTCCTTTGAGTCTTGTAAATAACTCAGACCATTGTTTTGGCCTTGTGTTACTATATGATGAATTCTTGTTGTCAGACTCTTTAGAAGTTGTCTGATGGCTGTTGTCATTCTTGTGTTCTGTACTTGCATTAGCATTTATGTGTTCTTGTTTATTAATTCCAGACATATTCTTTGAATTGTTTACTTTCTGCATATGTTTTTGACTTGGTGTTTCTTTTTCTTTTTGTTTGTTGTTACCAGTTATGTGAATATTTCTTCTTTATTTTCTTCTCTAGCTTTTGAATCAGCTTCGACTTGACTAGTCCAGTCTAAACTAGGCTTTTTTGTTGCTGTGTTTGCTACTGTCTATGTCTCATATTTGCTGTTCACAACCTTACTAATTTTTGGGACTGTAAAGTTCTCATTGTTCTTTTCAGTTTTTACAAGCTTAAAGACTTAGTCTTTACCAGTATCTGCTTTTACTTTTTTTGTATAGAAGCTTGCTCATAGCTGTCAACAGTAGTTTATGCTTTTTGGGAGTTATATATCTCTCTTTGCTTAAGTTTGTAAAGTGAACTGTTTCATTTTGCTGTAAAATTTTGTATTTCTATAAGTTCTGAAGATAAACTGGAAAGAGTTTTTTTTTAGTCTTGAATTTTGGTAAATGAGATGTTTTGATTGCCTGCCAGTATTGCAGTTTTTGATGTCCAGTAGGAGCAATAGTCTCACTGTTGTTGCAAAAAATTTCTGGTATTAAAGTTCTCTAAATTTGTTTTTTGAAGCATAATTATATCTAAATAATATGATTTTAGTAGTGTTGATGTACTGTGTGCCTTATGTTTAAAGTTGCAATTCTAATTTTTTTAATTATAATAATTGTTATAAGAAGAAAGAATGATTTAATAGTGATTTCTTCTGATCCTATGGCTGTTCTTGAGCCTATTGCTGTTTTCTTGTAGGTCTATAACCTTTGGATTTGCATTTGCCTTGAAGGTTTGTGGATTGACTTGAGGTACTGCTATATGTAGTAGCCAAAGGGTCTGATAAAGTCTTTATTTTGGGGATAAGACTATTGCTTCAGCTGTAGTTACTTTCAAAATATGGTTTTCAACAGGCAGCATCTGCAAGTGTAGTTCTACTTCCTTAGACTATGAAGATTCTATTTTAGATTCTTTATTTAGTTCTAAATTAGTGGTTCCTTTTTCTTCTGTTGAAGCAGATGTTTATTTTTGTTTTTTTTTGCATTTTGAGATTTTTGTGAAGATTTCTAATTTTTACTAATGTTTTGTATTCTGGATATTCTTTTTTTGATGTGTCCTTTTTATCACAAAGTAACATAACTTTGAAGCTTCTCTCTAGTCAGTTGTTACTTTTTGATCACAGATATGTGTATATCTAAGAATACTAAATACCAAGTCTGGGTTTTCTGTTGTTTCAAAAATTACAGCCCACTGATCTGAGAGGACTGAGATGCCTTTATGGACAAGTAGCTTGATAGATGAGATGTTACCAATATCTTGAAAGGCTTCTTTAATGCATTCTGAAATGAAGTTCTTTTTTTTTCATTGGGATATTACGAAGTCTTACTGATAAAAAGTTATGTCTAATGTTTATAGAAATGTATTCTTGGATATTTTGTTTAAAGACTGTGAGGCCTTTAGTTGCATAATACTGTTGTTTTTCTTCATTTGAAAAGACAACTTCCAGATGTGTGTGTCTATTTTTGATAATTATTGGTTTGACTGCAATTAGGTCTTTACCAATATTGGATGTAAAAATATTTTCTAAGCTATAGATTTCAAAGATTAGTGCATTTTCATTTTTAGTATAAAGAAGGCTATAAAAAAGATCTACATACACTCTTTCCAGACTACACACATTTGAAAGCAGAGTGAAACTATATAGGAAAATAAACCACAACAGCAAGACAAACAAACTTAAAAAAGATTTCAAAGCAAGGGCACTTGCCCTTGTTACAAGAAAAAGATCTTTTAAAGCTTTTAATAGTACAAAAAGCTTTGGCACTATGGCAAAAAAATGAAAAACAACAACAAATACTAATAAAGAAAATATCAAAAACATGAAGCCTATACAAGTAGAAGTAGAAGACAATAACTCAGGTTCACTAGAACATGTCAACAAAAACAACCCTAGCTGAGATGAACAAGTAGCTCAAGAAACCAAAGAACTCAAGGAAATAACAAATACACATAAGGAAGAACTTAAAAAAAATAAAACATACATGACAAAAGAAAATATCTCATTGATAAAAAAAAGTGACAACAACATAAAAACAAGACAACAATACTTTTACACATAATGAAGAGGTTATTAAAGACAACACACTTAATGAAGAGGTTCTTGAAATTAGTACATGTAATGAAGATAACAACAAAACAACAACATATGACAAAGAGGTTTCTGAGACTAGTACAGGTAACAAAGACAACATGGAAACAACAACTCAAGATGAGTCAATGAATGAACAAGGAGACTTTACTTCAGAAACAAATACAACTTCTAGCTCCAGCAGAATGACTGAACCATTAACAAAAAAATAGTCAAGTTTCTTTCCTAAACTTAAAAGAGACCAGTCAACTTACTCATCTTTTTCTTCTAGGAATACAATTAAATCAAAAAATAAAAATGCTCTTATCATAGATATACAAAGTCTACAATGCTCTTTTAACAAAATTATGTCATCATTATTCAAAACTGCTAAAAATGACATCATCACAGCTAAACAACATCTTACTAAAGAAACATGATCACATCTAGAAATCATCTTCACAGATAAAGAAAACCAAAAATCTATGCAACAAAAGGTGTTAAAATTTTTAACAGAACATATTTTGAATATGTTTCATTGGATATGAGGAAATCATTCTTATCAGTCAAAATCAGAAATGTCCTACTAGGCAACAAAGAAGGACTGTCAGACTCAATCAAAGATGCTTTTAAGAATATAGGTAAAATAGCATCAATTAAACCCCTGTTAATTGAAGGTACACCATACCTAACAGATCAGTAGATCATAAATTTTGAGACTACAGAGGATCCATTTTTAGAAGGTAAAATACCAAGGTTTATTCATATTTGGGATAACAAGGCCACAACAGAATGAAAGGTAGCAGCAAAAGTATGCTACTTCTGCAAAAAAGAAGGGCATATTAAAAAGAAATATCAGCTATTTCAGAAGTCAGTAGCCCTCCACCAACAATATCAAGACTTCAAAAAAAGAATTAGATTATACAGCAAAGATAATTTCACAAATATCAGACCAGAACAAGAATCTTATGCAGCTAATCCTGCTAACAAAGAAGAAAACCCATACTTGCAAGATGATATACCTACTAGTGACAGTGTGAGCTTACAAGAAAATAATTTAACACAAGAAGATTAAAATGGGCCTTTGTCACTTTCAATGAAAATAGACAACAATAAAAGAAACTCTATACTAAGTAAAGATAAGGATCTTTCACCTAACCCAGTACTAGCATCTCATAATGAACTAACTGCACTGTATCTTAATACAGAATTATAGGCAAAAAACAAAAACACAAATGAAACACTACCTATAATGGAAGTTGACATTGAAAAGGCCCCTATGCTATTTCATAAAAAAGACAAAAATAAAAAAGAAAAGAGCTTACAGAATAAGAACCAATTAAGGCCTAGCATATACAGAAAACAATGCAATGAGAGACTGCTCTCACAGACCTAATTGGGTCATAATTTTCTATACATTTACATGCCTTCAAAATTCAAACTTAAAATTACAACTTTGAATGTAAAAGGACTAAATGATCAAGGCAAACAACAAAAAACATTAACACTCTTAAAATCCTACAATTTAGATTTAATAATGATACAAGAAACTAATCTCAACAATGAAAACACTAAGAACTTTTTAAAATACCAATGGATATATGACTCATTCTGGTCAGACAAAGTGGCAATTTTGGCTGAAAACAGAAATATTACCTTTAAAAATATGAAAATACACCAAGATGGATAAGTTATTACAGCATCATTTATCTACAAAGGTCTCTTATTTCATATTACTAATGTGTATGCACCTTCTAACACTAGCAACAGAGTAATATTTTTTGATAACTGGACTTCTCAAATAAAAAAAAATGCAATAAACATTATAGCAGGAGACTTTAATGTAAATCTAAAACCTGAAGCAAACAGAATAAGTCAAGCAGTACCTTAGCCAGACCCATTTAGGAACTAACTGTTGAAATTAACAAAAAATCTTTTAAACACTGCAGAAATCACAGGCTCTAAGCCCTTTCTTACATTTCACTAAAAAAAACAAAATAGTAATATGATGGCAACATGTTTAGACTATATATTTATTGATGAAAATCAATCATATTTAGTCTTTAAGGTTACCACACATTTTGGAAACTCTGACCATCTTCTATTTAGTTGCTCACTCAACTTCAACTGGAAACAAAAACAACCATCCAGCTGATAATTTGATAAAACCATGTTTAATAATGAAAAACTTAAAAAAGAGGTCTTTAAGGAAATCAGTAAATCAAATACAACAGAAGACTGGGATCTTTGCAAGGTCTACATACAATTAATTATAAGAGCATTTAGAAAGCCAAGAACAACAGAAAGCAAAATCTCAAAGCTTAACAATGAAATAACAAAGTTAAGTGAAAAAATAGCTGGTTCATCAAACTCAGAAAGCTTGTCTTTATCTCTAGATGAGCTTAATGTACAGCTACAAAAGGAGTTAACATCTTTGTCAAAAAAATGGCACATCTGGTCCAAAGTGCAATGGATAGAACAAGGTAAAAAATCAATGAAATATTTTTTTGCAAAATATAAACAAAGAAAATCCCTTGCAGCCCACTCAAAAAATAAAATTCCAAATAGTAATTATTATAATAGTAAGGACATAAAACTCTCTCTCTCTCCATCTACATTTGGTAATGAAGAAAAAATTAACAAAAACTATTAAACCTTTATTGAAAAATTTACTAAAAACAACACAAGGGCTAAAACCCTTGTGCCCAGGAAAAGAAAACAAGCTTGTTTAACTATGTCTAGTTCAGTGTCAACAAGTTACAAAAATAAAAAAAAACCAAAATTGCAAGCCTTAAAAAAAAGTCTAGTCTTGGCTTTAATGATATAAGCAAAAAAATAAAACAAGAAGAAAACAACAGGTCCAATAGTCTTATTACTGAGAAAAAACAGAAAAAAGAAAATATGCCAGAGGTTGCTATAGAAACTTCTAAAGGCCAAAAGAGTAAAACAGCAGAACTTGAAGAAGAAGACTTGTCTTCAATCGCTTCTTTGAGCAATAAAGATCAGATTTCAGATGAACAAACAAAACAAACAACACGTGAGGAGCCTACATCTAATCACGTAAACAACCAATCAGAGCCTAGGATAAACAAACCAAACCGAAACAGTGATCTAATCTTTTCTCAAAATTGGAAAGAGGAAAAGCCACATACTCTACCTATTCTCCATGAAAAAGAATTGTTACCAAAAATGAAAATGCACTAATCTTTGAATTATTTAGTTTAGAAAACATTTCTACTACAAGAATCATAGAAGCTTTGGAACAAGAAATGGGAGAAGATCTGGTTGCAGCCTGGCCAGTGATTAACAAAAACAAAAGAACCCATTTAGAGGTTGTGTTTTCAGATGAAAACAAACAACAGCAATATGCAGCTGAAGGTGTTAGTATCTTTAAACAGACCTTACAAGGGTATATTCCTATAAACATCAGATGCAACTTCCTATCAGTCAGAATTCGAAATGCACCAATGGGAAAGAAGGAATTTATTTCAGAGCAGATTAGAGA
>CAJVQA010008178.1:0-13174 GCA_910591915.1 Cetraspora pellucida | reverse complement strand
GAGGCCAAAAGAAAAAAAAATTTGATCAATGTTCTTGATCTAGGCCATATAAGGTTAATTAATTGTTTCTCATAATATATCGATATGAGCTTTAAGTAACCAATCTGCCTGGCTTTTAATTTCTAGTAATAAAATTATCCTGATCTGTTGGGTATTAGTGGAAACAAAGTTTCCGCTTGTACACTAAATATCCCATGATCTTGATAGTGATCGGGTATTTATTCAAAAACTACCCCGATTGCAAATAACTTTAAAATTTTATATCGAAGTTGTAAAAACTGACATGACTTGGTTATGTGAAACAGCTAATTAACTTCATATGCCTTGCTGATAGCTGTATTAGATCCTTCATTGTTCCAATAATTCCTATATTATAAAAATTTTTAATATTTTTATCGTTATGAAATCAATCAATTAATACGTAGCGAATAGAACATCAATAATCATGAGCTTTAATTTTAACTGGTAGTACATACGTACGTACATGTGATATTTTATAGGTGATACAATAATTTTATTGGTTAATTTTGTCGATCATCGGAAAATTCCCAAAAAGGAAATTTGAAAAACGGTTTGGTAATATTGGTCATATAAATGATTGTTTTTTTAGCCAATCATTATATCTTTACTGGATAGCTTATTTATAATCTGAAGCACATGATCTGAATGCGAAGTAATAATTCGAGGTTATCACGTAAATTATTAAACCGGCTCCAACCTCTAGCGGAGCATCCGGGATGCGGATATTAAGCGATCGCATAATCCTGGACACCCTGGACCAGGTCTGAACTAGTGTTACAAATCGTCAAAATTTTTTCAATCAATTAGTTGGTTGCAACTATTGCAGTGATCGATTAGTTGCAACTGGTCAATTAATCGATTAGTTGCAACTAATTCATTAAGTAAATAAATTAATTTTCAATCGATTCTTTGCAACTAATCAATTAATTCTTTGGTCGATTAGTTGCAACAAATCGATTAGTTGGTGTCTAAAAAGTTCAGTCGATTAGTTGTCAACTAACCAACTAATCGATTAATTTCGATTTCGATTTGTATCACTATTCTGAACTAGTCCCAGTACAGACTTTGTTCGAACTAGTACTCTATGGACCACTTAACATACCTAATGATGAATATTTTGAAAGAATGAAAATGTGTTTAAAAAATGGAATTTCGATGTAATACCATTATTAAGTAGCAGTAAGAACAAATGGAACGTATTGTTTAATTATTATTCAGGTTTACAATTTCGCTACGCATGACGATTAAAAAGTTTAAAATTAATAGGCGCCATAAGTTTCAGGCAATCTTTCAATTGTATATTTTCTTTTAGAAATATACATTATAGGGATACCAGGAATTTTACGAATACGACGTTTTAAATCTTTATCACACGTTGCTACAATATAACATTTGTGCTATTTTATTAATAAAAATAAAAATATACAAATAAATATTGGGTATAATGGCGAACATGTCATATAAGGCACGAATTTACAGACCTGCATCACTCGCCGTACCAAACAATCATCAGCATATGTTCCTTTGTGAGTACAAGGTAGTCTTTCAAATCTTGAATCACGCGCGACACTAAATTGAAAATCATTATAAATAGAAATCATAGAAATTAAAGAATTGCTCATTATAATATCTTACCGAAGCGCAATCCTGTATTTCGGTCCTAATTTTTCCAATTCAGCCATTACACAATCCGTTATACATGGAATACCTAATTGATTGAAAAAGAAAAATATCAATTAAGTAATAACAAGCATTAAGAAAATTTAAAATGCGAAACTTACATTTAGCATAAAGACAATCCATCATAGCCTGTACAAGTTCTAATTTATTCTGAATTGAAAAATTAATAAAATTTGTATCCACTAAAATTTGATAGGGTGGTCCTAAAGCTGTATTATGTTTAAAGAATAAAGAAGAGGCTACTTGTGGCCTATGTATAAAACAGACAGATCAATTTATGATATAACTAATTTTCAAGATAAAACATTAAAATTTGGAGAGGCATACACATTTCGAACAGCCTCCTTTTCTTTCTCTTCATTTTTCTTTTTTTGTTTTTCTTGTACAGATTTTCTAATATCGACCAGTAAGAAATTAGTATAATTTATTCGATTTATAAACCCAATATGACTTGATCCACAAGTAAAGTCATGTAGTCTCTTATAAAATTGATGCAAAGATAAAGATAGCTCACAATCTTGAATCGTTAGGATTTAATAAGCGTTTAACCTCGGCAAACCTTCTTGTTTTCTTCGCTTTTCCCTATTATAATAAGCTAGCTAAAGCTAAAGCTATATAATTTAATTCCAAAAGCAAGTAGTCAATACCATTTTTCTAGATCGACCTTTACAATTAAGATTTTGTGTAAAGTGCATTTACTAATTTCCCCCCCAAGTTTCTATTAGTCGCACCAATTAACATGTGACATCTCAGTTAGGGTTTGGCGTTAGTATTATTATTGGATGATTTTACTTAAACTGTCGACTGATTCTTCACCCGGTGTGCAACATATAAAAAATTATTTTACAATACCAGAAATACCGCATAATAAAATGGTGTGGGATTATAATCATATCATGTACTAACGGAATGATCTGGGTATTGTAAAATAATTTTTTTATATGTTGCACACTGGGTGAAGAATCAAAACTTTCTAAAGACAAAATATTTATATATATATTTTTTTTTTAAAAAAAAAGCATATTTGTATTATCGCAAACAAAGTAATTTTGAGCAATCAAATCCATGAGCGATTCAAATCAATACAAAATTTTGATCGCGGCTGAAGAATCAGAGGTGTCATGCAAAGCGATTAGACACGCGTTCGATTTATGTTCAAGACTAAATACACCTTATAGTTTAGAAATCGTCTATGTCATTGCATTGAATCCAGAAACCAACGTCCCATTTTTGTGAGTTTGACGTGTTGCTGCATTCATTTGAATTCAATTTTCTAATATAGGAATAATTTGATAGGCATAATTTGGACAAAGCCAACAACCTTGATATCCTTTTAGATGCAAAAAAACCCATATCTATGGTGATGGAGCGTTTAGAGCAATACAAAAGTATTTATGTAAGGGATCTTTTAAAGAGTAATCTTTTAAAGAGTAATGAATTTACCATAAATTATTACTAATCATTATTATTAATTTTATTAACGGGAAATATAAAGCCAGACGTTGAATATAACTTTAACAAACTTGAAGGACATGGAATAGTTGGGAAAATTTTGAAAGACTATATTGAAACACATAAGCCTGATTTAAATTTATTAATCGTCGGATCAAGAGACCTTGATGGATTACAAAAGGTTAATTATGCTTTAATGATAAATTTCCAAAGTAGTCTTTTTCAATAATGCTAACTATTCTTTTTATTTATAATTATGATTTAAGATTGTCTTGAGTTCTACTAGTGATTATTTGGTTAAACATTTGCGATGTCCTGTTACAATTGTCAAGCCATAAAGTATCTCTCATATCCTTAATCCTTTTATAATGGACATAACAAGTAATTGCTATATTATCATGCGAGTCATATGCGAATGAAGAACTACTAATAAGACCATTCTCAATTATGAATAATATGAAAATATTTTGCAATGGTTAAAGAACGTCACTATCATTAACTAATTTACCAACAAGTTGATATTTTCCAGCAAAATGAGCGTGCCAATCATTAAGACTTTCAATTTCATCTCTAGTTAAATCTTCAAGGGTATCTAGCGGTTGATCAATAGGTGTAAGTACGTCCATATCAAATGAATTTTTTGCTAGACCACGGGAGGCATCACGACCCGCAAAATTTCCATATGGGCCATCTGTAAAAGCCAAAATGAATTCATTATTCATAACAGTGAATTAGTCTATTTAATCGCAATATTTAGTAAAAAAAAAAAAAAACCGAAAAAAAACATATACATATTGCATACCAGGTCCGTAAAAATTTCGACCCTTGGTAACATCAAAAACGTTACCACAAATGCCAATATATATCTTTGTTTGTGGAGTTCTACCATCGTACTCTCGTAGCTGCTTTGGGATATATTCTCGAAATACTGTAGTTTCTGCATGCCTTGCAACTGGCAAATTATACGGTACTGGACTTAGATAAGAATAAATAACGTAAATCAGAAATCCGGATAAGAACCAGTTTAAAGGATTTTCTTGAAACTGAGTTAAGAGTGTTTCTTGTAAAGACATGTTTAATGTTAAACGTTTAATCGTGATTAGTGATTAGTAAGTTTAGGAATTCAAAGTCAGAAACAAACAAAAAGGCAACTGCAGTGGCTAAAAATTTTATCCGATCTTGCAATAAAGGGTTTACTGACCTATTATTATAATTCACATGACTGAATATCATTTAGCCATTTAGCTCTATTTATTTGTTTCATGTTTAAATTAACCTTTTTTACTTTTAGAAATTGTAATAAATCTTTTAACTATTCGGTCGATTTGATTCGGACTTTAGTGTGGCTTATCTTACAATGGAATGATAAGATTTCAGCCTTACGGGAATGGATAGATTTGGATAGCCAATAAGCCGGTTTGTTTCGATCCTGCCTCTATTGCTTTTATGGCTATTACACCGCCGCAAACACTTCTGCAATACTTTCGTTATTGTTTTTTTGAAATAATCGTTTTGTGACGGCTGTGTCTTAATTCTGGAACCATTTTATCGGTCTAAACTCTTCTAATTTCTTTATACTACGTAACCGATTTTCACAAAAAATCACTTATTTAAATTTATAAATCACTTTTATTTGTTAAAGTAACACAGCAGCTCAATCATTTAACATTTGTATCAAAAATGCAAAAAGAGCAACTAAGCAGATTAACTTGTCCATAAACGTTCTAAAGGATATCTTGAGTGTGTGGACTGTTATTCTTCTTCGCTGATTGTATGATATTGATAACTGTTCCTTAAAGCAATAATGCGTAGAACATTCGTATGGCTTGCTGATGTAAATCTATTGCCCGAGTAACTTATTTATACCTTTTAGAGTGCTTTTTGATAACGTAACGTTTCACTAATAAATAATACTGTACGAAAATATCGGGAACCTGAAGAACTTCGCTTAGAAGACAAAACAGACTACCGTTTATTGGACCATATCAAATTATACTGTAATTAGAAACGTTTTCTAAACCTATTTTATTAGGTTAAATTTTTATTGCTAACTGTTTAATTTAGTAGGACTTGGATTAATGTTTGTTCTTGTAATGTGTTTGAGTTTGTCAATTGTAAATTAAAGTTTTGGTTTATATCTACGTAGTGAATTTTGTATGAGTTTGGGTTTATTAGTAATAAACATAATAATAAATATAATATTAAATATAATAATAAATATAATAATAAATATAATAATAAATATAATAATAAATATAATAACATTTACCCACTTTACATGTATCGATCTATTCTCTAGATATATGTGATAAATTCTTTAGCGTATTTATCAGTTTATAAGCTTCTTTATATCTGATATGATGGTTTTTCTTGTTTTCTAGTATATATATATATACAGTAATATACAAAAAATTATGAATTTTGATTGGTTAACGTTAACGTTAATTATCACGGGAGATCACAAAAAATTACATTTTAATATTTCTGTATTTTCGACATACAGAAATATTTTCGGCATACTAAAATATTTTCGACATACAATTTTGATTGTCAAAAATCATTTTCGCCATTTAAATTTACGCCAAGAGCAAAATATTTTCGACTCCCATGTATATATCGATCCTCGTCTTTCTGTCTTTATTATTTATCTTTACGCATGCAAAATCAAAACTTGACTCTCAAGAACTTGTCCATTTTACACCTCCTCACTTCTCAAGACTAGTGAGTCTTGTCGATGCTCTCCCCCCAAAACTTGACCTTAGTCCAATCAATTTGGTCCTCATTTCTACACTGGATGGCAACCTGCACGGTGTCGACCGGTATACTGGCCATTTATTATGGAGTTTAGAAGGTGCTGCTGAAGGCTCTTTGATTAAAACATCTACGCGTCCTTCTACTAAACAACAAAATGTATCTAACAACTGTGACAACGATGAAGTTACTTTTGATCTATTTCCCCCCGATGATAATGGTCAAACGATTGACGATTCTCAACTCTCCGAGGTGAATGCTGATCCCGAGGAAGAAGATCCCGATCTGGAAATAACCTATATCGTCGAACCAAATAATGATGGTATTTTATATATGTTCTCTCCAAAGACTGGTCTTCAGGTAACTTCAATTCTTTTATCACAATAATGATGTCATTCGTGGTTCGTGTTATTAGGGTATATGCGGATTTATTTTTCCTAAATTTTATTCTGCTTATATTATCTAATGGGCACAATATTATTAGAAATTTCCTCAGACAGTTAAACAATTGGTTATGAATTCTCCATTTCGATCGGTTGATGGTAAAGTATTCATCGTCGGCAGCAAATCTACAAAGTTCTTTGCAATCGATCCTGCTACCGGCAAAATTCTCCAGTCGTTCAACAGTGATGATGAATTAGATGAATGTCCTTCTACTGGTTCACTTCCTCGAGATGCTTTGTATATGGGCATGAATGGTATTTTTTTTAACTTTTTTTTTTTTTTTAAAAAAAAAAAAAATAAGTCTAATGATAATAATTCAATAAAAAAAGTCTAAATTTTTAGTATAATAATTTTGTTTTATTATCAATTTTTAAATTTATTCAGCATATAAAATTTCAATTTTTAATGAGCGTGGTAAACCAAAATGGAACCTTACCTATACTGAATATGTCCCTCATAGCTTTGATGCCAGCATTGAATTGTTGCATAATATTTCACCTGGTTCTTACATTTCCTCTACTCATAATGGTGAAGTTCTTTCAACTGACTCTGCAAACGGTAAGCCTTTTGTTTTTTGTTTATAATTCATTTTAATGAAATAATCAGATAACTAAGTGTCGTATAATAAACTAATTTGGTTATTATTTATTTATTATATTTATTATATCAATGTTTTTTACTTTTTACATTTGTGTATACGATAAAAAAAGGCGAACCTAATTGGCTTCAGCAATTTCCTTCTCCAGCTGTTGGATTTTTTGATGTATTAGCATCAAAGGAATTGTCAAGTGGTCTTCATATCGTGAGACAATCAAGACCTTCAATTGCCTATTATAAGAAGGAACCTTCACAATTATCTGCATACATTGGAAATATTAACGGTACATTGTTTGTTATGTCAGTTGAAAACTATCCGTTAATCCAATATACACCGCCACCGCCTGGAATTTCACCTAAGAAAGAGGTTCCCGAGTATGAAGGAAGTTGCCATCCTGGTTCATCAATATATCCAAAGTGTTTGGTTGGAAGTCATATAATAATCCCTCCTGAGGTACCTTTAATTGATCCTCCTCCAGAAGGTAATTACACCCGAATTTCCGGGAATTCTTCTAAACCACAGATTACAACGCAAGTCGGTATATCTTGGGCCATTATTATCACGGTCATTTTCGGGATCTTTTATTGGAATGGAAGGCGAGGAACTGCATTAAGGCCTTCGTTGGAAAATAGAAGACGTTTTAACTTTTCATTCAAAAATAAATTGATGGATTTCTTTAAACAAAATCCCCAGAGTGATTCACTTTCTACGAAGCCTGGGGGGAAAAAAGACCCTCCGAAGAAGAATAAGAAACGCGGAAAATCGACTGCAGCGACAAAGTCAACGGTAGTAACTAAGAAATCGGATGTAAAAGATGAAAAAATGAATAAATTACCGTCAGTGAAAGGTGTGCCTCCAAAAGAATTGTTGCCAATAGTTAATGATATTATTGTTCTTCCTACGGGAAGTCCTAATATGGATAATAGTGCTGTACATGCGACCACGGATCATGTTACCTCTACCGTTTCGACCATTTCGACAGTTTCGACCACTGTTAATGGTGAATTAAAATTGAATTCTTTAGTGGTTACGGATATTATTTTAGGTATTTAAAAATATTTAAAACTAGCTCACAATTAATACACCGCTAATACGATATTACTTGTTTTAATAAGGTTATGGAAGTCATGGGACTATTGTGTACAAAGGATCTTTTGATGGTCGTGATGTTGCTGTTAAAAGGCTTTTACTAGATTTTTATGAAATTGCATATCATGAGGTATCATTATTACAAGAAAGTGATGATCATCCAAATGTTATCCGTTATTATTGTAAAGAACAAAGTGATCGATTTTTATATATTGCTCTTGAACTTTGTCCTGCTTCATTACATGATTTGATAGAACGCGGTTCAACATTTCAACATGCACATTTGTTAACATCGTTACATCCCTCCAAGATTCTTTACCAAATAGTTGCGGGTTTGCATCATCTGCATTCAATGAAAATAGTACATCGTGATATTAAACCACAAAATATATTAATAGCTCCATCTAAGAATAAAGTTACAAAAGATGGTGTTACACAAGTAGCAACTGTGAGAGTATTAATATCAGATTTTGGGTTATGTAAAAAGTTGGATGGTGAATCTAGTAGTTTTCATAATACAACAAATAATGCAGGCGGGACTATTGGTTGGAGAGCACCAGAATTATTGTCTCCACCGTCACCAGACGGAACAAATAATGGAACAGAAGTTTGGACATCAGTAGATCGTCTAAATGATAATTCTTTCACGTCATCTTCATCAGGCTCAGATCATGATAATGGCCAACCACGAAGAGTAACGAAGTCTATAGATATATTTTCAGCGGGTTGTTTATTTTATTATGTACTTACTGGTGGTGATCATCCATTTGGTGACAGATATTCAAGAGAGATAAATATTTTAAAAGGAGTTTATGAATTAAGTAAATTAGATGGAATGGGTGAGGAAGGTATTGAAGCTAAAGATTTAATTGAAAGGATGATCGAACGTGACCCCAAGAAAAGGTAATATGTTCAATGAATTGGTCTTGATTTTATTCACTGTAATACTGGTATTAATGAAAACACAATATTAATAATCATTTATCGTTCACTTGACTGTATTATAGACCAAAATCAGGAACAGTGATGATACATCCATATTTCTGGCCGCCATCGAAAAGACTTTCATTTCTACAAGATGCTTCAGATAGATTTGAAATAGAAGAGAGAGATCCACCATCACCACTCTTACAACGATTAGAACAAGGTGTCGGGAAAGTTATAGGTTCAGATTGGCATAAAAGAATCGATAAAGTATTTATAGAGAATTTAGGAAAATATCGAAAATATGATGGCTCCAAGATTAGAGATTTATTGAGAGCTTTGAGAAACAAGGTACACAATCCATTATTTGTTTTTACTTATTTTTGGAGGGACGAAAATTTTAACATAATACTAATCATTTTTTAAAATTTCCAAAACAGAAACACCATTATCAAGATCTACCAGATCAAGTAAAAAGAGCATTGGGACCAATACCTGATGGATTTTTATTTTACTTCACGTCCAGGTTTCCATACTTGATGTTACATGTATATTATGTTATTGCAGAATTCGAAAATTTGAGAAATGAAAGTATATTTAGACATTATTTTGAGATACCTGGTGAAATGTGAAATGTATTATTAGAAACTTGAAAAATATTTAAGATTTTGATGATGATATTTACTTAGTTGGATGAGAAAGGATCTATTGGTCTTTGAGGTCTAACTTTATAATTTTGACATTTCATCATCATAATAATTATTATTGTATTTGGTATTTCTAGTGTAATATTTGTGATTAGATTTAGTGGAACAATTATGTGATTTGTCATTAAATTGACAATTGGTTCTATGGTTTCAGGATTTATTATTTATTACTAAAATTGGATGGGTTAATTTAGTTACCTATAACCAATACTATTAATCAATAATGGGCGTAGTTATCTGTTTCATCAGCCCGTAGCCAGCTTGAGGCTGCAAAAATGAAAATAATGGTCTGTAAACCATGGATGGAATTCATACATGTAAGAACAATAGTAGGCAATAGTAGAAAAATAATTTCATGATTAGGTAGTTCATCAAAAATTATAATAGGGTATTGGGAAAAGATTTATCAATAGTATATAATATAAAAAAAAACATTTAACAATTGGAAATAAGGGTTTTATTATGTGAAAAGGAAAGGGATAAGGGTAAATGCCTCTATTTATATTTGGGATAATGCATTTTATCCTTTGGAATTCGGTAATTGACTATGTTATACAGTGCATAGCGTGCATAGATAGAGCAGATTGTATTAATCCTAGTTATTACGTGAGTCTTTTCCTTTTGCACAAACAAATAACTTTTTAAATCATGTATGTTTTTTTTACTTATCTATAAGATACAAAAAAAAAAAGACAAATAAAAATAAAAGTTTTAAGGTTTATTTATTGAACATATGTAATAAAGGCTTAAATTTCTGGTCATAATTTTATTTATACAAGTCATTCGTTATAATGAAGTCACACTTTAAATACATTTTTAACATTTTATTAGGCACTAATAGATCTTATAAAATAATTTTGCATTATTTAATTTTTATACACTTTTTTATAACCATGCATTTATAAGTTCTGAAATAAAATATATTAGGACCGATTTTCAATAGCTTGTAAAATTAGTCAGTGATTCATGTAATAATTTCAAATAATTTATTAGCGTTAGATCTGCAAGCGATGTTTAATGTAAATCTAACACTTGTAATTGTAGTTGATCTGACTTTAGTTAATCGATACAAGGTCAACTAGTTAATTAATATACAGTCAATGCTCGAGATACCGAATTTTAGCATAGCAAATACTTTGAAATAATGAAAACTTCTTGTATCATAAATGCGTTTGAACATATAAGATTGTCTTCTAATAACCGAATATTTCTATATAGCGAAGGCACTAGGTCAGAATGTGAACTTCACTATGTCAAGCTTTAATTGTAGTCAACTTTCTCTTCAAGCACATTTGTATTATTTAATTTAATGCTTAATAACTTATAGTAGTTATATTAGTTTTTTAAGAGTATTGCACTTAAGATCATTATAAAATATTACAATGTTTTTTTGTTTTTTTAATATTAATGATAAGGTCATGCCTCTATCTTTATTGAATATTTAATTGAGATTTTACATAAAGTACAATTCTGCTTTTAAAATATTATAGAAATAATAAAAGCTTAGACTAATTTATTTGCAACTTAAACCAACAGAAGTGGCTAAGGCTTACTTAGATTTAAGTGTTAGTAATTATATATGTATAAGAGATTAGTTTTGATATTTAATTCATTGGATATATTAGAAGTTTATTTTTGAACTAATAGAATTAAGTAGAAAAGGGCATAATGAAAGTGAGACAGAGTTTGATAATGTGTTGTATTCAAAAAGTTGAGTTGTAAATCTTAAAATACAATATAAAATCTGGATTTTATAATATATTTATTGATTAAGATAAAATAAAAACTTGATAACAAGTGTTGTGATTACTTTTTTGGATAATAAACTTGCAATAATGTCAATAAGTTTGTTTAATATTAAACCTATTAGAGTTGAAAAGACTGAAAATAAATCTGATATATTGTAAATAATTATATTACTCAACAACTTGATTTGGTTATATAAATTGATTATATTGTTTAAAGTAGTGTTAAGTATTTTAGTATTTAAAGTATGTTGTAATAAAATGTTTATAAGGTTGTATAGCAATTGATTAAATAGACAAGTTATCCAATAAAGATGAAAACTAATTTGATGATATTAATAACAGATAAGTAAATATAAGTAATATTATTTGTATAAATATATGAAGTAGAAAAATCATCTAGCAGAATTTTAATTCTAAAGAACTTAAATATAAAGAACTGAAAGTTATATGAAAAGTTTAAGATTTTTTAATTATTGTTAATATATAGTTAGATAGTTTGCTAATTAACTTGGTTAAGAATTTTGTGCTATTTTTGAAAATAGTTTTGTGTAATCTATAAAGTATAAATATGTACATAACATATTATACAGATGCTGTGATGAATAGATAATTCTAAAGAAAAGTTTTTGAAATTTAAAATATATTCAAGATTGTAAATATTATAAGATATAAAGATAAGATATAACAAATTTAGTAACTGCAGGTGAGTTAATCTGCAAGGTTATTGTACTGATTATTCTAATGAGTGCTAACTTTATGAAAGATAATATAAATATTATATAATTTGATAAAATTAATAAGTATATTTCATTATAAAAATATAATATATATATATAAAATAGGTTATGAGTTGAGTTTAAAACATTGTAGTATTACAAACTGTAAGTTAGTATATATATATAATACAGTTTTTAGAAACAGTAATAAGAGTTGATAAAATAGCAGTAAGTTTAGACTTAAATGAGCAGAGCTAGTATTTTGTTTAGACTTAAAATATATATGATATATTGTTGTTTAAAATTTAGCTTTATCTAATGCCTATAGAGTATTGTGAGATATTCAGATTAATAACTATATTATTTGTATAGAAATGAAAATTTGGTAATTGTATATTATAGTTAGTAATTTGTTAAAGATTGTTTGTTAGAGTACTAGATTCAAATATAGTTAAAATTAAGTATATTGTAATATTAATATTAAAAAGGTTAAAAATTTAAATAAAATATTAACTTACAATAAAGTATATAAGATCAAGATAATTGGCATTAAAGTTGAGAGCTTTGTTGTATATATTAACTTAATCAAAAAATCTAGAAGAGAAATTAATAAGAATATTGATTATATATTTATTAGCAATTGTATAAGAGTTAAAAAAATAATCCAAATATGCTTATGATTAAATAATAAAAGTAAATAGAAATAAGTAACTTGTTATTCTATATGGCATTGTTAATAAATAATAAGAAGAGTTTTTGAAAAAAAAGATTGTCTTCTAGCTTTGCTAATAATAATTTGATTATTAAATACTATAATAAGCTATAGTTTTTTTTGTAAAGAAGAATATTTAGTTAAATAACTATAGTAATTTGTACTAAGTAAGTATAAAAGTTAGTAGAGAGTATGATTATATAAATAACTTATAGTTTGATCTTCTATATAATTAAACTAGAGAGGATGGTGATCCTAGTGTAGTGGTTGGGTTGTCATCCTTCAAGTGGCAGGTCTAAGGTTCAAATCCCACCTACGACGAAATTTGGAAA
>CAJVQA010008177.1:0-13174 GCA_910591915.1 Cetraspora pellucida | reverse complement strand
GAGGTTACAAAAAGTGTTCACTGTCTAAGGTCACTCTAGTTACCTACTATCTTAAAAGAAGTAGATATAGGATAACATTATAATAAAATAAAACAAAAAATTCATAATCAAAACAAAGTTTTTTCTAAAACTCCTAAACATTTTTACAAAAAAAATTCTTGAAAATACAACAATATTCATATTAATAGATTACTAACCAACAACTTACTCTTAACTAAACATAATAAAAAACTCAATACAATTTATTCTTATTTTATTTCCTACTTTGAATCAAAACTTTTTAAAACTATTTCATTATCTGGTAAATATTTTAATCTTTATAAATCATATTCTAAACTCAAAAATTACTATCAAAATCTTATTCAAGAAATTATACAATAAGAATAACAAAAGATTATTTTTAATTTTCTAAATTAAAGAGCTGCTAACTCCTCTAAAATCTGCTATAAACATATTAAATATAAAAGTTCCAAGCACAAAGCCTCTTTAGACTTTTCTTAAACAAATATTTTTAACTTAAAAAGTTTTTACTAATAAAAATTCTTTAATATTTTTCTTATTCTAAAAAAATTAAATTGGAACTAAACACTTATTTATATATGACTTATATTTATTATTAAACTTTTAAAAAAATTTTTACTAAAATTTTTATATTAAACTAAATAAAATTATTGTCTTTAATAACCTTCTTTTTAATCTTAATTTTACTATTTTAAAAACTTCTCTATCTATACTTCAATTTAAATCTTATATAATACAATTGAATATTACAAAACAAGTAACAAAAAAGCTTAAATATTATTTTAAAATATGTCTAAAGTCTTTAATAAAATTAATATTACAAAACTTTAAAATGTCTATAAACAAATTAGCATTCAAATTTCTAGCATAAATTTTATTACAGATTTATATGTTTATTGACTTGCTAAGACCATTACTGATTATAGTCTTATGTGACCAGTTCAAATTAAATCTAAAATAGAGTAAAGAGAAACCTACTTACCTTTATTTTAGAATATCTATTATCTATTTTTTTCTTTATTAATCAACAATATAAAAATTAATTTCTTAAAATATCTGCAAAATCATCTTTTGATATTATTTTTAATACTTCTTTTTAATTAATTACTATTCCTCTATTAGCCTATATGAATAATACTACTTGGCATTATGAAAACCTATCTATAATGTAAAATATACTTAATAATACATTTATTCTTTACAAATTTAACAATATTGAAATAAATTTTTTTAAATCTGATCTTCTTTATATTAAATCCAAATTATCTACTTAATCTTTAATTATCTTTACTATCAATACTTAAACTATTTCTCTTAAAAAAGTCTAAAATACTATCTAATACCTAAATATATTTTACAATAGAAATGGCTTCTCAAAACCAACTCTCAATATCATTTTTAACAAAATTGAAAAATTTCTCAATCTTATTAAATACAAAAAAATTACACTCTCACAAATTTTAGTTTTTTTTAACCTTATTCTTCAATATTCTTTAGAATATTTATTATAAATAACTTTAATTTACAAAAATACTCAAACTAAACACTTTTGCATTTTTATTATTCAATCTAAAAGAATGCTAATATTAGCAAAAATTACTAAGAATATTATTTTTACTAACCTATTATCTTTCAACTTATCAATCTTTAATAATATTATACAAAAACTAAGTGATTCTAATATTGAATATATTTTTAACTCTACATCTTTATTTAATACTATTGGTACTCTTTGAATTAAGACTTGACTTTTTAAAATCTGATAATCTAAACTTATAATAGATATACTCAATATTTATTATTACAAAATACAAAATTTTACTCTAAACTTTCATTTTTGCCAACTTGCAAAAAACAATATTTTAATCTTAAACTTTTTACTCTTATTAGAAATCTTTATTTATTACAATATAATATATGAAATACTCACTCCAAAACTATTCAATCTAACTATTAAAAGTTTGAAAAATAATAAAATTCTTTTTCTTGAACAAATTATAATAGTAAACAATTTATATTTTCTTTTATAAAATAATATATATTTATAGACAAACAAACTTATATATGATAATCAACCAATATAGTTTACACAAATCTCTTCTCTTAACCAAAACAACAATATTGCTACAACTTAGTCTTATCTAACTCTTCTTTTTCATTAACTCAATAAACCTTTTTTTTTTACTTCAACTTATCTTTTTTTTTGCAAAATCTTCTATAGTAATAATCAACTAAACTTTTTTTTTAATAAACTCACTTTTAACAAACTAACTTCTACTAATTTTATAATTATTTATCTAAATTTATTATGATCACTTTTATCTCATTTCTAATAATCTTAAACCTTCAATTAATTAGTATTTTTTGCAATTAACTTAAACTTACTAATGGCTTATTACAAATTGACTTTAATAAAATTCTTTTACTCATTTATATTAACAATTATATATCTTACCAATCTTTATCTCTTTTTTATCTTTTAATAAACCTAACTTCTTCTAAAGTACAACTTATTCAACAAACTATTAAATTAATCTCATATTAAAATCAATTAATTAAGCTTTATTTTTTAATTAGAAACTCTAACTTAGACAATTTAATCTTTTATATAGATGGTTCTATTAAAGACTATCAAACACTAAATATTAAATCAAATATAGGCTGAATTTGCAAAACAAATATTAATATAAATCTTAATACAAATACAAAATTATATCCTGATACTAATTATACTAAACTTAAGGCAGTTTTATCACTTTTCTTGTTATTTTATTAAATATTACTATTATACTGTAATTTATCTTAAAAACCAAATAGCAATCAAAAACTTACAACATACTTTTTCTTTAAAACAACTATATATTAAAAATTAGAATATTATCTTTTTTATTAATTATTTCAAAACTCTTAAAAATCTTAATATATAATTTTTAAAAATTAAATTATAGAGATGTGATGACTTAGTGAAATAAATAAGTTGTCAATCTCCCAAGTAGTAGGTAATAAGTTCTAAACCTACTGACAGTAAAAATTTGGATAATTACCTATGTAATATATAAATGGTATTATGGTAATGGCATTCTGTTAATCAGTTGGAATAAGATATCTGCAACTGTTTACACCAGTATAACTGGCAGGTTATAGGGCATTTGTGCAATGTTGGAGTTATACAAAGGAATAAAAACTGTCATTGAATGATGCAAACTTAAGATAAGTTCTTATGACTATATAAATTTATAAACTAGAAAGCCAAAGCCTAGTTGGAAAAACCTGAATAAAGAGATAGCACAGATCTTTAACAGTATTATTGTAAAGGCTAAACCTAGAAAACAGATACCAATATAGAAGAAATCAGGCAAACAAGAACCTTAGCTAAGAGGTATAACTAACCAGACTGCTAAAAGTCTTGAACTAGAAGAAAAGAATCTTGGAAGCAAACTCTGAACTATTAGGAACAAGTTATAGTTCTTTTAGACTATCTTAATTGGGAGTTTGAGGTCAAAAGCAGAGGTATACTATAAGTACTAAAGATATGCTATAAAGTCATTGCTAAGGTCTGGGTAAACTCTGCAAAGGTGAGCTCTGTTAACAAGAGACTAAATGTAGTTAGTTAGATAGCAGAGAAGCCCTCTGAAGCCCTATAGTTAGGTAATATACTCTAAAATGTGTAACAGCTTAACAGATATATAGACAAAAAGGTTAAGGTTAGGTTAGACAGCACTTCAATATATGGGAGCTTGTACACTATTTGTTAGTATAAATATAGGGATCAAAGTATTTAAATAGGTAATCTCTTAGTAGATTTCTGATATAGTAGCTAGTATAGAATTTGCTATGCAGATAGACTACTTAAAATAGACCATCAAAAGTTGTATATATGGTTAGTTGTAGACTTATCTTGTACAAGTTATATAACTATAATTAAAATACAATAATGGTAATAGCTACTAATAATCACAGCCTTAGCAAAAGCAAAAAAAAATTTAAATCATATACAAATTTATTTTATTATTAAGCTAACTTTCTAGCCAAAAATAAAACTTCTAAACCTATTCTTAAACTATTATTACAAACTACTTTAACTTACTTTTTATGAAATAATTATCTTATACTATTTAAATTCAAAAGCTTTTATTTTGGTTCATATTTAAACACTTTCAAAAATTTTAGAAACTAATTAGGCTTTTAATTTTTAATAATCAAATCTATAAAACATTATATATAAAAATATTCTTTTCATATCAAAATTCTTACAGACAACTTGTCTATAAAAAAATTTAATATTTAATATTCTTATTTATATATAACATTAATTTGTTCTCAATATACAAATCTTGAAGATACACTCTATCTTATTCTCTATTTAAACAATAATATTAATATAAATTAAACAATCTTTAATATAATTCAATTAATACTTACTTTACTTCAAATATCTAATAGTTTAGTATTTTCTATTCTTAATATAATTATAAATTTTATAGTTAATTCTACCAATCCTAATTACCAATTAATCTTATATGTCTTACTAGTATCTTCTCTATTACAATATACAATAATTTAAAACTCTTTTAAACAAATAAACAAATATCTTTTTGAATAACCTTATTAGCAATCTTCTTATCTGTATTATCAAAATCTATAATTCATATACAACATATTTTAATATTAATAAGAACTTTCTCAAAATATACAGTAACTGCTAAAACTAAATGCACAAAAATTTACTTTCTATAATATTTACCTCTATTAACAATTTTTCAAATGCTACATAATTTATTAATATTATACACTTTATTAATAAATAGTTTTTACAAGGCTTTATTTTAACTATATACTTTATATAATATTCTGACTTTTATCTAAGGTTTTTTTAACTTATTTTAACTAGAAAATAATTTGAAACAATTATTTATAGCATTTATTAAGAAATAGAAGGTTAATATTACATTGAGTGCTTACTTTAGCAACACAAATATAATTTAAAAATTTTTATTTTAAAATTTTTTTTTGTAATTAAATTTTTTATTATATTTTAAAGTTTCTATTATAATATTATATAAATAAAAAAAAATAATAGTATAAATTAAATATAAATAGCAGAATAATTAGAATAAAAGGTCTTACATAAATTGTAATAAAAATTATATATTATTTAATATTAATTTGTTAGATTAAATATTACTACAATTACAAAATATAGCTTATATATTTTTTATATATATTAAGAACTAATAAACTGCAGTTCATAATAATGAAAGACCAGACTACCTCAGTTTTTAAATAGATTACAGATTTTTTAGTTTAGATCAGATTAATTAACAGTTCTAATAACTATAAATTTATATTATTCAATATCTATGCTAAGGTGTGATAACTTAGTAAAGTGAATAAGTTGTCAACTCTTCAAGTGGTAGGTTGTGAGTTCAAAATCTACAGACAGTAAAAATTTGAATAATCTCTATGTAATATTTGTATTATGGCAACTGTTCCTAATAATTGGTTAAGACATATGTAATTATAATCACACTAGCATGACTGGCAGGTTATGAGGCATCTGTGTAACTGGTTATACAGAGGAATGCAAACCAGTATCAGATGGTGCAAACACAAAATAAGTCCTTGTGGCTATGTAAATTTGTAGAAATTAGAGAACAAAAGCCTATTTGGAAAAACCTAATTAGAGGAGTAACACAAATCTTTGATGGTAATGCTGTAAAGGCTAGACCTAGAAAATAGATACCAATGTAAATACCTGAATGGGCAAAAACCTCCAGGTGGGGATACCACCAACCAGGCCACCAGGAGTCCAACTGAAAGAACTGAAAGAAAAAAATATTAGGCTAACCTAATATACCAATGAACTGGTCATAGTTCTACTGAGCTATTTGGATTGGAAGTTTGGAAAAAAAGCAAGAGTATACTAAAAGTACTAGGGATATGCTGTGAAGTAAGTGCTAAGGTCTGGGTGAACTCTGCAAGAACAAGCCTTGTTAATGTTTTATTAAGTGGATAGATAGTTAACAAAAGGCTTCTGAAGCCTTATAGACAGATAACATGCTCTGAAATTGTGTAATGGCTTAACAGACATACAGAAGAGAGGCAAAATGTTGGGTTAGATAGCACTTAGGTGTACAAGAACTAGGGTAGTTAATTGTCTGGATGCAGTATAGGAACCAGAGTGTTTAATTAGATAGTTTCTTAGCAGATTATAGATATGGCAGCTAGTATAGAACTCTTGGATGAACTACTTAAATGAGTAACCAAAAGTTACATATATGTCTAGCTCTATAAAAATAATTGTATAATATTTGTATTTAAAAATATATATTATTTGTGCATAAAAATATATACTATTTGTGCAAATTAACATATAAAAAATATCTAAAAAAGTGTCATTTTATTTAATATAATCTTATATTTTTTATTAATAAATATATTGTTTTTATTTAAATACTATCACTAAAATATTTATAAAACATATAATTATTGTTTAAAATACAACTTTTATTTATTTAACATTTATTTAAAATTGCTTTATAAAATACAACTTTTATCTATTTAATGTTTACTTAATATACTTTAATATACTTTTTTGTCTAATTTTTATTTATAAATTATATAAATATTATATAATATTTGTAAGTAAAACTAATCACATTATTTTATTTAATTTTACTAATAGTTCCTAGATCTTAGCACTCTAGAAGATACAGAATTATCTATATAATAGATTTGTTATATATTAATATGTATTATGATGAAGCCAAACTTAGCTAGTGTTATCACAATGTTTTTATTTATATATACCTTTTGGTGAATCATTATGTCTATTCTTTGAGGTCTCTTTTCATTAATTATTTATTATATTTTTAGGAGTTTCAGTAGTTATATTTTTAGAAGTTACATCAGTAATTAAAGTTTTTTTGGTATGTTTTGTTTCTTGCTTTGACATATTAATCATGTTATCTCTAGGTTGTAATATAATTGAGGTCTCTAGTTTATTATTAATAACAGTTTGACAGTTTGGGTGGATTTATTATTTAATTTATTTAATATTAATAAAATCGCATATAATTTTTAAAAAAAAATAGATTTAATAATTTAAATTATCTTTAATGCCTTCTGTTGTTGCTGATTTAGAACTACACCTTTGATTTAAATCATTATTAGATAAAATATCTATAGAGAGATTAGTAGTAAAGACAAAATATAAATTCTATAATATATAATTATCATTATTATTGTAATTCCCATTATCTCCTTTTCTGCAATTTAATTATAATTTTTGTCTCTTATAGTATCACATTCTTTCTTACCTATATTTTAAAATATAAAATTAAGTAAAGATATATAAAATTATTTAATAATACTAAATATATATACTGTTAATTAATTGAATGGCACATCATCATTTTAATTGCCCAATCATTTATGCAATTTGGAAAGTCCAGGTTATATGCTTTATACTATTAAATATACAGTAAATTGAAAAGATTAATAATTGATTAATTCTTATTTAAAACAAGAACAATTTTACTTTTTTAACTAATAATCACTTTTTAGTCACACTCATTTTGTAATACTCAGGCATATTGAAGTTCATATTTGGGCTATAAATTCATGCATCACACTTTAAAAAAAAAAAACTTTAATATCTATAAAAAAAGCAATAAAGCCATATATAAAACAAATAAGCCAATAATACCTGATATGATACATAAACTTAATTTTTAATTGATAATATTTCTGATAGCTTATATCATTTTAGATTTGGAGGTTTGGCAATTGGTGTTTTTGAAGATAATTTCTAGCAAAAAAATATATATAATATGTTTATATTATATTATATATATTATATATATATATATATTTATATTGATACATATAAAGATATTTATATAACAAAAGAAAAAATATTTTGCATCTGATTAATTTCATTTCCAAAACCACACAAGGTAATGTTCTTATATTTTCTTTCATATTGCAACAGGTAAATGACGAGTCTGTCACTCCAACAGACAAGACCTTACATAATATTACAAATTTGTGGTAATAAGGCTTCAAGGCATAGATAAAGATTTGAGCAAGTATAACTTTTATTATAATGATTTTGATCCTTTTTCCCTCTTACTTGGGGTGCCCAAAAGATTAGTATTACTTTATTAAGATTATGCTTTGACTTTATACATTTTTATTGTTACTAATAAATTTTATTTACCTTTTAGGTTCCATTTTTATTTTCTTACCATTCTGCCACTATAGAATCAGGTTTTATCTAAACTGAATAGGTATTTGATTTTGTTTGTTTTACTTTTAGTTTATTTTATTATAACTATACTAACCCACCTTTTACTACCTAGATTTCACTACTTTAAAATACTGTATTTACAACTCTATGTCTTTCCCAATTTGGATTTATTCATCTTGCTGTGAATTTTGGGCATTGGAGGCATGATTATGCATGTTTCACCATTATGGGATTGATCATGCATAATCGATTCTGAGTCCCAATCAGTGCTTGTGCAACATATTGTGATGCATGAGCCATCACAAATTTTTTGCCTGTAACAATATTTATAATTGCTTGAAGTCTGCCTATCACTTAAATTACCCATTTCAGAGATATCAGAATCATCAGAATTAACAACCTTTTTATTGTTTTTTTTGTAGTTTTTTCACTTTTTTTGTACTAGTAATTGCTTATTATAATTATTTTCAGAATTGCTATAATCACTATTATTAGCTAGATTAGAATCACTAGAATTAATAACCCTTTCATATCTTTTTTTATAGGTTTTTTGCTTTTTGGTAGTAATAATGGGCTGTTATCATTTTCAGAATAGTTAGAAATACTAGGAACCATATTTGGTAGCTTGTCAGTATTTATCAAATTATTAGTATGATAAAAACTTTTTTTTGAAACATGAATATTGCTAAAGCTTTGTGTGCTGTTAGATTGTTAAAACTGCTAGAGTCTTTCATTTTCAGCTCTAAGAGATTCCAACTGAATTTTTAAGTTAGTTATTTTGCTATTATTAGTAACATGTTGATTGTTGGAAGTAAAAGATTTATTATTTGAAGGTTTGTTATTATTTTTTTTATTTTTTTATTTAGTTGGTAGCATTTTTTTATAATAATATAAAGTTATACAATATTTGAAAAAGTGTAAGTTTATAATTTAGTTTATTTTTTGGGTTTATATATACTTTTCAGACTTCAAATAGGATCATGAGCTTAAATTAAAATAAATATAAAATATGCAAATAAAATTTTCACTTTAAATATTTTACAAATTTACTAAAATTCATAAATAAAAATATTTTAACCCTTAATACAAAAAAGAAGTCTTTATTATAGAGCTTAGTGAAGAAGAAAATATTATTTTTATAATAGAACTTGATTTAACACCTATCACAAATTATAAAAATAAAGTATATTGCAAATGTGTCTTGTGTGCTGAGAAAGGTTATAGTGGTGCTTGGGTTAGCAAAAGTACACAAGTTAGGCATATAAAAGCTTAATGCATTTACAAGAAGTCTACAATAACATATTCAGAACCATCAAATTCAGAGTTATCACAGACTTTAGAGCTATCAAGTGATGAGAATAATGTTCAAATTAATAATTAGTTAAGTTTTTTATTTAATTATTAAGGATTATAAGCTGCAAGTTTATTATTAAAATCTTTAATAATAAATATGTATTTTAGTTTGGTTAATATTAATTAATACTTAATATCAATTATGCATAATAATAATAAAATTATAGTAAAATAAAATCCATTCCTAATTATAATTTCTCCAATATTAATATTAATATAGATGTATTATACAAAATTCAAAATTCATTTTTACCAAATATTGATATAGAAATGCAAATTTTATCCAAAACCTCAAAATATAGTGAAATTTTACAAGAAAGTAGTAACTCCAAGTATTCAATACAAAAAGATTTCTCTGATTGCAATAGTGTTTTAAATAATCTTGGTTCAGAAGACTCTGAAAATGATTATTCAAACTATTCTAAATGAGAAGGTTTTTTTGATTCTGAAAGCTCTGAAGATAATTATTCTGATACTCTCAAAATGATATAAAAATTATTATTATTTTTTTTATAATATTCTAATTATACCTAAGGGTTTTTTATACTAACTATTCTAATCTTCTTAAATATAGTTAGAATAAGTATTAATATATTTATTCTAATTATATTTAAGAGAATTAGAATAGTTAGGATAAGAGACCTTTAGATATAATTAAAATATGAATATTGTTTTTAAAGTTGTAATGATTTAACCAAACTTATATAACAAACTTATTTATAATGTTAGATATAGAGTTAAATATATCAGAGGAATTAGCTATATATTAAGATTATTTAAAGTGAAAATTCAATATAATTTAACAGATAAGGCATTTTAGAAACTATAGTTGCAATTAATGCTAGGCCAATTAGTTTGCATATTATTAAAAAAACATTGAAATTAGTTGTGAACATTAAACCTTTATGGATAGATATGTGTTTTAACTCATGTTGTGCATATACTGGAAACTACTAAAAATTATTAAAGTGTACAGTTTGTAAGTCAGATCAGTATTATTATCACAAAGAAATTAGAAAATCATGTTAGCAGTTTGTATATTTTTTGCTTGTACAGCACCTTACTATTCAATACAAAAATCCCAATTATGCAGTAGAATTAAGATACAGGGCTAATTATGTATCACAAAGATTATATAAATATGCTAATCAAATAGGTAACATTTTTAATAGTATTTATTATAAAGAGTTAGTACAATGTGGGTACTTTTAAGATAAACAGGATGTGGCATTAGTAGCTTCAGTTAATGGTTATCAAATATTTAGACAAAAGACTGATGACTGTTAGATAGTATTAGTAATTAATACAAATTTGGCTTCTAAAAATCATGTTAAAAAAGAAAATCTTTTAATTGGTATAATTATACCTGGGCCAAAAGAGTTAAAAGATCTTAATACCTATCTTTTTCCTATGATCAAAGAATTACAAAAGTTGGAAAGTAAATATTTTTATATTAAATTATTTATTATAAATTTATTTATATTAAATTTATTTATATTAAATTGCATTTATATTAAATTATTTATTAACAATTTATTTAAATTAAGGATAGGATATTTGTAGAAGTTACGTAAACCAAAATTAGCAAACATAGTTGGCACTAAGCAATAAAATTTGCCAATTTTGGTTTATGTAACTTCTACAAATATTCTATTTTTAAATTATTTATTAAAATTTATTTATATTAACTACATATTAAACTTTATTTTATTTATTACTAAATGTTAGTTTATTAATAGAGGGTATAAATTGTTATGATGAATTTAAAGAAAAATATTTTATCCTTCATGTTGTTATAATTAATTGGTCAGGTGATACTCTGGGGTTAACGAAATTAATAGGTATAACTGAATATAATAGTTATAAAGAATGTTGATATTGTAATTTAAGAGGAGTTTATACAAATCATATCTATTATCCTACAACTCCACCTCCAAATTTTAATTCAAAAAAATATTGTCTAGCTAATCTACCAAAAAGAACATATGAAAAATGAAAAGACTTAAGAAAATCTGTAAAGCAAATTCTGAAAAAGAGCGAAGTGAATTAATTACTAAATATAGTAATGTTGTGTATTAAAAATAAAATATAAAATAAACTTTATTATAAGTGGGCAAAAATAATTATAATTTAAAATAGTTTTACTAATTTATAAATAATTTATAAAATAGTTTAAAATAGTTTAAACTATAATTATATTTGCCTACTTAAATAAAACTTTTTTATATAATATAAATGCTAATTAATTATTTATATAGGAATTAGTAAACATAGCATTCTGTTTAATTTGTTAACAATGCATTTTTCTAATTTCTTTGCTATAGATATTATGCATTTATTTTATGAGAATATTGCTAAATATATGTTCAAACATTGGACTGAAACTTTCTTTTTTGATGAATTACAAAATAGAGAACCATATGTGTTGGCTAAGTCAACTTGGTTAGATATTAAAAAACAAATGCATGCATGGCACAAGAATTTGCTACCGAATCTTGGAAGACCCTTACAAAATATAATATTACATTACTGTGAATACAAAGATGAGAAATAGGCTGCATGAATTACAATATACTCATTGCTTTTACTTAAAGGATGATTGCAATTAAAGTACTATAACAGATGGTATCTTTTTGTAAAGGCAGTATGGTTATGTCAAAAAAAAATTATAACAACAGATAATTTAAATAACATAAATGACCTTTATTAAAATTTTATACACATTATGAATGATAATATTAAGATTTTATATCATTATTTATTAACTTTTAATATTTATACTTACTTATTAATTTTAATATTTATACTTACTCATTAATTTTAATATTTATATTTACTTATTAACTTTTTAATATTTATACTTATTTATTAACTTTTTAATATTTATATTACTTACTTATTAACTTTTAATATTTATATTTATTTACTTATATTTATTAGAGATTATTATAAAAATTTGATTGAGTGTATTAGTTTAATGAAAATGTGTATACACTATATGCTTTATATATCTTCAAGTATTCAAAAAAATGGTCTCTGTTTGGCAACATGGCAGTTTCTGATTGAGTGTATTTGTGAAATATTACTACTACTTGCAAAATTATAATTACATTCATATAAAAATATTATAAATAATATTTATATAATTAAACTTTTTAATTATTTAAAGTTTTATAAAAAATTTGATCAAAAAATATTCTTACCTGTACAAAACATAGTAAAATCAAGACAATTTAGTTTTCAGCAAAAGAATATAAGAAAAACTTCTTAATCCTATAGTACAATATACACTCAATAATGCAGAACTTAAAAAAATCAAAAACTATTATATAACAAATTATAACATAAATCAAATCAAGTACCAGTATTTTTTTTTATCTTAATTAATTGTTAGTATATATATTTGTATCTTAATTAATTGTTATAATATTGGTCATCTCATTAAGCATGATACACCAACTTGATATATTTAAATTAAAATATAATTATACAAAATTTTACATATTAACTTGCAATTAAATAAATATATTTAATATTTGAAGATTTATA
>CAJVQA010008176.1:0-13174 GCA_910591915.1 Cetraspora pellucida | reverse complement strand
GACAAAGAGAGGAATAAGAGGAGTTACGTTTGTGAAGAGTATGGGGTACAGGTAGTTCATCCAGGAGGATTTTAACACGAAAGGTTTTGAGAGTAGAGGAATGAAAACTATGGGCAAAGTTAGAAACCTTTTGGTTATTATTAATGTAAAGCCAAGTGGCTTCCCAGTTGATATTAGGAGCAATTGTAGACCATTGTTGAAAACGATGTTGGGATGTCCAAAGTGTCATGATGTGGGCTTGACAGATAGTACGAATAGAGCGTCGAATGGGGATTTCAATAGGAAATTGGTCAATAAATGGAGTATAGGCAGGATTGTAAGGGTTGTTGGTTAAGTTTTTTTTGAATATTGTATATATTTGTTTATGTTGTTATAATTGTAATGTAAATTCAAAAAGTTCTTACTTTATAGCAGTATTTATAACAACAAATTGTTTTTTTAATTTTGTTAATTATAATTAACCAATCGGAAAGCGTAAATTTTAACAAAAAGCAAAACACGTATACAAACCAAAAAAAATACTTGAAAACTGATGATTGAAATTGATTTTGAAGGTATTGATTAAAAACAAAGTAGAAAAATAATTTTATTTATAAGTTGATGCTTATATCTATAATCATGAACTCTAACAAAGAAAATTGAACCGAATAAGCCACATCACGTTACTACTAATGATTTATATTTGAAGAAAATTCATTTATTTCAAAGAAATGGGAATTTTTACTAAGGTTTCTTTAAACATTGAGTTTCTATTATTATACTTACATATTCGGATTATTGTAAAAAAATTTATCCTTCAGGGGTATAAATTGAAGATTGAGCCGGTAATAATAAGGATAAATAGAATTAATAAATATATAGATTGCAAGAGGAAAATCACTTGATACATTTGGTTATAAATTGAAATAAAATTAAGTAACGGTAAGGGACAAATGATGATAAATAATAACAGATAATGTAGTAATCATAAATTAATTCTACAACCATGGTAAAACTCTAAATAATTTGTTTATATGAACCAAAGTTTCACAACATAAGAGCCTTAATCGTACGTACGTACGTACGTACTTGGGTATGTGCGTACTTAGATACGATATCAGGCATCAATAAAGGAATTACCAATCACGAATCATTCCGTCTTCGAAAAATAAATATCCAAATCTGCTGTTTTATTATAAATGCACGAATTATATATAAATTCGGAGATTTTTTTTTTTTTTTTTAAAGTATTTATCGTTTAATTTTTTTTTTTGAAGTTTTTTTTTTCAATTTGTTTCACGAGTTCACCAAATTCGACAACCGATCGTGTCGCGCGTTTTGTAACCTAAAACTTTACTTTTTGTTCACACATTTTATAAATAAAATGTGATCAATGCACGAATGGAAACCAAAAAATAAAAAAAAATATTTAAAGTGTATAATTTAACAAAAATAATAAATTTCAGTAGCAACTTTCGGATTTACTCGAGGACAAATTTCACGGGAAATTCGTCGCGTTTTTTTATTTATTTATTTATTTTTTTTTTTAAAGTTTTGTATTTTTAGAAAAAGTAACTTAAAAAAAAAACGTGTATATATAATTGGTTTTTTTTTCGAATTTTTCAAGGATCAAACATTACTGTTTAAGGAACAAAAAAGCGAGAATCGAGAATTATTTACAAAGAAAATTTTCTTCATTACAAACAAAAAAAAAAAATATTTACGGAATGATTATTTATACATGGTTAACAAAAGCTATATAATATATATAATATATATAATATATATATATATATATAACGTAAATTATTAAATTTAATAGAATATATACAAAATTGCTTTTGTTGTAAAAAGGTGTTTTATTTAGTGTGCATTCGTTATAATAATAATAATAATATAAAAAGAAAAGAAAAAATCATATTGTTAAAACATTTTCATGTTTTTTTTTTAGCATATTTGAGTGAATGTTTTGAGATATACGAAAGGGATTTTTTTGATTGTTATATATCTTAGAATGAAAAAGGATTGTTGGTACAAGGAAAATTTACGATAATCCTTCCGCACAAAATAAAAAAAAAATCATAATTTTTTTGCACCACCCAATTATTAGAATACTTTTGGCAATACGTTTAAAGTATTACTTTTTTTTTTTTAGAAAAAAAGAGGTGGATTTAAATAAAAAACGAATTCGATTGTGAGTTCGGTAAGTAGTAGCAATTTTTTTTTCGAAAGAGGACATAAGAAAGAAATGCTTAATCATATATATATATTTTTTAAACAAATAAAAAAAAAAATTAAATAAACCGAATTGTGTGGTAAAATTTTGTGGTATAAAATTTCAAACTTAAAATTTGTGGTATACGCATAAATATATACTGATCTGATCACCAACAATTAAAAATCGAGAAACTAAAAAAAAGGGCAATGAGGAAGGTTACCCTGATAAGAAAAAAAAAACGATTTAATGTTAATGTTCGATTTTTGATATTTGGTATTTGGTATTTGGTATTTGATATTTGATATTCCCATTGCGAATAAGAGAATATCAAAAAGTTTTGTTTGTCATAACAATGAGAGTTGGTGTTATCGAGAAAGTTATCACTCTTTCTTTTTTTAAGAAAATGTCAAGATAAAACGGAATATAATAGTCGACATATGAGGGATAAGATTTCGCCAATATTGTTGAATATTGTTGAATATTGTTGATTAATTGTTAATATTTGTTAATTAATTGTTAATTAATTAACTCAAGAATTAACTCAAGATAGGATGTTGAGGAAAGACAATATGAGCCTGATCTGGATGATTAATTTGATGGTATCGTTCATTTCTTTGTTGAGCCAATTCAGCGAGGATAGAAGTACGATCGTAATCGATTGGCGAATGAGTATAATAAACTTTTTCAAACCGACTAAATCTAACAGACTTGCGTCTTTGACCCACTGCCGAAGCGACGCATGATTCTGTTGGAACGATAGTTGAAGCAGTTTGTGTGGCCATATTTGCGAGATCAGGTTATATTCAAATAAACAACAATATTTTAAAATATTATTTTTTAATTTTTAATTTCTGCACGAATGATTATGAATAATTATAAGATCTACGAAATTGACGGATTAACGAACGAACGAACGAACGAATGTTTATGATGGAAGAAAATAAATTTCGGAAAAAAACTAAAAAAAAATATTATTATTTAATTTGGAACCAACATAAAAAAAAACAAATACAAGAGAAAGAAATTTGAGATATGAAATAAAAATTTCTTTATTAAGGGATTCGTTCGGAAAAGAGAGAAGCAACAAAAGGACAAATTCAAATGTCTTTAATAGAGAACTAATGGAAATTTAGAATCCCGGATTTCTTGTGAAAGAAATATCCTTTCAGTTATTATTTCAGTTATTATTTCAGTTGGAAGAAAAAAAAATAATAATAAACGGGTAAATTAAATCGAAAAAAAATCAAAAGGATAGAGAGCGGTAAAGAAAGAAATTGCGAAAAAAAGAACAGAAAATTAAGTCGTTAAAAGGTGATTTGAAATCGTTATGTTCTGGTTCTTTTTAAGGATTTTGGAGTTAATGGGCATTTAGGTGAACGCGTAAGACATCGTTAAAGAAGGGGAAAGAAAGATTGATGAGGGTTTTAAATTTTTTCCAAAGAAAAAATTATATTATAAGAAATATAAAAGAATATCGATAGAGATATGTACTAGAATATGCACAACAGCTTAAAAATATATATATATATATATATTAGATTATTATAAATATAAATATAAATAATGTATAACATAATAAAAAGGTTATCAAAATTCGATACTAAAGAATATATATTAGTGCACAAAAAATTGATGATGCATAGTCAATGCATACATATAATAAGTCGAATTGAAGTTGGGGCCGTAATAAGATAAAATTGAAGTAAAGATTTACATTAACGTTTAATATAGGCCGGCTATGTAATATAAATTAATCGGTGGAAAATAATGTGGAAATTATGTAGAAATTATTGGGTTGCGATTATTTGTACATTAAAAAAACTTTGACATTCATTATTAATTGGATTGCTTTACCACGAATAATATTAAACAAAAAGACCGTTTGCAACCACAAAGATTCTTTTAAAAAATGTTGTGTGACAATAGAATAAATTAGAGTAAATGAAGGGCTGTAAGGTATGCGTACAAACGAAAAATATTATTAAAATTATCATAATCATAATAATAATAATAATCTTATAATAATAATAATAATAATAATAGTAATATAATAATAATACATAGAATAATATAGAATAATGCTGTAATGAATAATGCAGTAATGAAGGAGAAGAAATGTCAAAAAAAAAATAATTATACATTTATATTTAATAAATATACATTTTTTTAAGGTAAGAAATGTAAGAAATGTAAGAGAAATAAGAGTTATGACGTTAGTAGTGAAATGATTAAATGTCATATTACAATGGTTGCCATTATTACGCCGAATTATAGGGAGAGATTTGTTACGTCCGATTTCTACTCCTTGGTATAGAAAACAATAAATGAAACTAGCATTATCAAACATGAATAATTGAAATTGTGTATATGCTGTCTGCGCAGTAGGAGTCGATTGATAGACAAGATAATGCTGTTGGATATATGTTGGTTGGATAGCCAACAAGTAAATTAAGCCACACACCAACAATGTTAAAAAGGTCCGAAAACTTTCTTATGCATTTTATTGTATATTTGAATAATAGCATTTATTCATATTTATAATAGATTTGCAAATTTTTTTTATTTGTGCATAGTTTTTATATTAATTTTTATATATTAACTTTCGAGTTTGGCAATGTACTACGTCGACGTACATATACACGTTTTTGAATATGACATCATACATATTGAAATATCGAAGACAGTTAGTTGATCGAGTACGCGTGTGATATCGGCCGATTAATACAATTTTTCTTCCCCGGGTTTCATTATATTAAACTAATAAACTACTGATTTTTTTTAATAAATTATTTTAAAATATACTATCAAAGTGAATTATTATTAAGTCGCATGCATCGTTGGCGTCAGTCAGTAAATGATTTTGACTGTAAAACTGTAAATTCAAATCTATAGTAATAATCAAGTAAAACGAAAGTTTCCATTTGACATTTCCATTTGACATTTCCATTTGATATTTCCATTTGACATTTCCATTTGATATTTCCATTTGACATTTCCATTTGACGTTTCCATTTGATATTTCCATTTGACATTTCCATTTGACATTTCCATTTGACGATTCCATTTGACGATTCCATTTGACGATTCCATTTGACGATTCCATTTGACATTTGACATGTACTTTGTAACACAACCCCACAAAGTAATCTACGACCAAATTCGTATCAATCAAAGACAAGTCATGACGTAACAAAAGAGATATTTCACTTTATCAGTTACTGAATTCAACCTTCAAACTATCCATTGTTCACATTTTAGAAAATCAAAAAAAGAAAAGCTTAAAGTCGATCTCAAAAAAGTTGAGGATCTCTGACATTCTTTGATATTTTGAAGCGTTAGATTTCATTCAATTATTATTCAATGATTCAATTCTTCAAAGTCAACAATGAAGAAATGAATTCAATTCATTGTTTATTTCATTATTATTGGTTGACATTAAGCTTTAGCCGCCAAAAAAAAAAAAAAACAATCGACTATTCATTATTTATTCCAAGTTTGAACGTACTATACGTAATTACACAGCGAAAAACGTGAATTATGCTATCACACGGACAACAAAATATCAATATATGCCTTATCATAAGAAGTTGCTTGATTTCCAAATCCAAAGTCATAGATGCACGCAATAATGTTATCGTGAACAAGAGGTAACACAAACAGAAAACAAAAACAATATGGTTAACACTGAGACAAGTTTCTCACAAATAAGGATATGTTTTTTAGTGGGGAAAGCGTGGTACAGAAAGATAGATAGATCTTGTTATCTTAGACCAGTTTAAATGCTATACGTATGCTACGTATCACTACGCAAGTTTGTCTCCTTATAGAATTTATTCCAGTGTTACAATTTTTTCTTGATTTTCTTGAATGTATATTTCGATAAGAAAAAACGGCCGAGTAGACAATGTGACCAGTGTGACGATTGTAATAGCATTGATTCAGATCTGTTTCATACATGATGTTGTACTATTTGAAGCATGAATTTTTGGGCTTAAAAAAATTCTTTTATTTGTAACAGTACATAAGAAATAATGTTCTTGCGAAATAATTCATTTGAACATGTGATGTAAGTCTTGTTTTAATGTTAATGCTATCTTATACCGACCATATACTTATACATTCCTAATGCATATTAACACTGGATATATATCAGATATCACCAGATATACACCAGATATACATTAGATATACACCGGATTTACACCGGATATACGCCGGATATACACCGGATATACGCATTACATTTTTATTGATCAAAGAAAAAAAGGCAAATAAATAAAAATAAATAAATAAATAACGATAAGTGGACGTGCATTATTGTTAAATTTCGAATATAGATAATTACCCGACATGCTCCGAATTCTACATAGATAATTTATACAATTGGCTTTGTAATCATGTATATGATTCAATTTTTTTTAAACTTATATTATTATAACAAACATTTAGTTTACTTTCGATAGTTGTTTACCTAATTGATCTTAGCCTGTAGTTTCTGCATTTTACAAATAACAAATAGAAAATCTAGTGTTGAAATAGAAATCTAATGTTGAAATAGAAATCTCAATGTTGAAATGTAGTATAGTCTACTGCTTATTCATTGCTTATTCATTGCGTATTCACTGTTTATTCACTGCTTATTCACTGCTTATTCGATAGTTTTTTTTCGAACATTGAATAAATCAAGTTTTTTTTTTTGTCTAACGATAAATAGGCATAAAATCAAATTATGATCTTACTTTTTTTTTTCTTTGACGCATTGCATTTTTGTAAACAATAATCTGTTCCAGAAACTTGGAACATTGCAACTTTCGAATAATTATTATTGTCGTCGGGGAATGGATTTTCATTTTCATTATCATTTTAGGTCACGATGTTTTCAGAATTCGGATTTGGGCTGAATAAATTAACAATTCGTTGTAATATCCATATGTAACTAAGAATTTTTCATACGCGCTTGACATCATGGCGACACGAAAATTGTTTGCTTACACAGATAAATGGATAATTAAGCGAGATTTTCTACTGTATAATGTATAAAATTCTAATGATTCATAGTTATATGCTAATACATAACAACGTTGTATGCTAATAACAGATAATTGATATTTTTATTGTAACAATTTCCGTCAATAAATTAACCTAAACTAGAAAACCAGTTACAATATTTTGATGAATGCGTACAAAGAACTTACCATCTTTGTATAATAAGGTATTATTTTAGGTTATAGATGAAAAAAAAGTTTCAAATTGGTTATCCGGCGTTTTTAAATATGTTTATCTATGATATTTTTAATAATCATCTACCAATAGACCAATATCATCTGTTATTATTGTGTTTTTAGTTAAAATGCTAGTAGACCTTATAAGAAACTGTGGCTGATTACTAGTCGACATTATATTAAATGACTACTTTGTCAGTTTCAATGCTTTATTAGTTGAACTAGACACATACGCATATACATATATACATATACATGTACGATAATAATTCTGAAGTGAATGATTTCGTATCTTTTAGGAGGCAATATGGCTGAATAACTTGCAACAAATTATTACATCCAACTAAGTGTAAGAAAATTTTTTTTTTTAAAAAAAAAATTTTTTTTTGTTGCACTCATTGTCTCCAAATTCGTGTGCATGTGTTCGTACATCGCATTTGCATTCGAATTTACTGTCTGTTTATCTGTACGTGTCACCCTATGTCAGCTGATGATTTGTAAACAATTTATGAATAATTATTGTCCTTTTTTCAATAATTCAATTCAATGTGATATGACGATAGGCATTTATACTTGTTTCCGTTATGGGCGAACGCCATTTGATACAAAAAAAAAAAAGGTATGCATTCTCCGAATGTAAATATCTGAACGTGTATGAATCGTATTTTTCGCATTGGTTCTTGGCTCTATTTCCTTCATTGGACTTTTGAATCTTTTAGATAAAAGAATTTGATAAGAAAATGCTTATTTGACTTTTTTTAAGAGATTGATTACTAAACTAATATATTACTATACTACTATACTACTATCTGCTATACTACTATACTACTATCTGCTATACTACTATACTACTATCTGCTATACTACTATACTACTATACTACTATCTGCTATACTGCTATACTACTATCTGCTATACTGCTATACTGCTATCTGCTATAATGCTATAATGCTATACTACTATACTACTACACCACTATATTACACTACTATATTACTATAAACTACTATACTACTACACCACTACATTACACTACTATAATACTACACCACTACATTACACTATTACACTAATATACGTATATACATCTAATAATTTTTATACATACTATCTTTCTTTCTTTCCTTTCTTTCACACGAACGTACAAAAGTGATGGGAATGTTTACCAATCCCAAGGCTTAAGGCTTAATCACACGCAAGATTTATCCATGCATTGATGCATTGAACTTACGACATAACGCATTTATGCATACATTAGTTAACTGTTTTAAGTTTTAACTTGGTGTTTTTTAAGTTTGATGAGTTGATAAGGTTCTGCATGATAAAGTGTAGATGTGTATGAACATGTAATAGAGCGTAATATCAACATATTTTTTAATAAAACTCAATTGCTAAATTGTTTACTTTGGTATTATGTATCTTTGTACGCCCAAATACCAGCCGACGGGCGAACTTCGTACTGGTTTTCACCTATTCACCCATTCTTTTTTTTTGGTTTTTTTTTTTTTTTTTGCGTAATCATTTGTTTTGAACATCACATCCTGCATACAAAGAATTCGTGATTTCTAGGATCTCAATCAGTAAAAATATCATCTCTGTAAAAAAAAAATCGGCCCAACATGTGAATCTAATACTTTCAATACTTTCTAAAGAACGATTCATAAGGTATTTTTGCCATTAACTGTTGTGGGAATTTTATCATGACTGTTTTAAGAATTATGATAGCATTGTGCAGATCGGCATTTTTTTTTTCTCTTAAAATAAAATTTTGTTTATATCGATCATTAAACCTGTTTGGTCTAAAAAAATCATTTATTTATTTATTCGTTTAGGGGTCGTTTAGAGTTAGGAATAATTGTTTTTTTTTCTCGCCGTTACTTTAAGCTATCATAACGATAATTTTCTTTTCTTTTTTTTTTTTTTTTTTTTTTGTGTAAACTTTAAAATGTGTTCACGTCATGCAGCTTTCTTTAATAACTTGCAAAAAAAAATTGATTGATAAGCAAAAGATTTCAGCTGAAAGTAAATAATACTATTCTTTTTATTAATTGTCTTTAATATTAAATACATCTTATCGTTATATTTTTGACCTAAAATGTAAACTAAATGCTATATGTATATCGATATTAATTCTTTTTTTTTTAATATAAAAAAAAGCTTTAAAGCTTATACATACGTATAACGGTATTGTATTATAATTACCTGATTAAATTTATGTGCATATTAAAATTATTTAATATTTGCGCCAAGTTTTATCGATCATTCGCCTAGATTGATCGACTTAGGCCTGTATTAAGCTAATTTCAATGTTAAGTTATAATTAAGTTTAACTAAAAAGATGATTTAAAAATAAAAATAATATATACGTATCAAAATTATACGTAAAAAGTTTTTTTTTTGTTAAAATACAAATTATAGTTTTGTAAATAAAAAATTTTAAGAAAAAAATTTCTAAGAGTATTGCTATTTATATATACTACGTACGTATTAGCTTTGCTATTTATATCATGTTAATTATATTTAACTTAATTGATTTTTTTATAAATTTTTAAAAAAATATTTGGATCTTAAGTAAGCATTTAAATTTTGCTATCAATTGCTTTAAAATATAGTATAGGTGGGCAAACCTAAAAATAATTATATTAAAATAAATATATATTTATAAATATAACTAATTAATATATCTTAATATAAAAAATTAATTATATTATATTAGAATAATTATTATTTATATAATAAACAAAAATGTTTAATATTCTAAAAAACTTTATTCTAGTTAAATTTAGATTTTAAATTTTATTAACAAACTATTAAAATATATATAATATTTTTTATTATTATTAAATTTTATTTTTTATTAAATAAATACCTTTAAATGCAATATTTATTTTTTATTTTTATTTTTTTTAATATTAAAGTTTTTATTTTTGAAAACAAAGTTTTAATTTAAGTTACTATAATATAAATATTTTTAAAACTAATTTTAATATATTATAAAATATAATTAATTATATATATTTTTAATAATTAAGTAGTTTGTTTATTCTTAATTTAACTAAAATCTGTTTTATTTAATAACATAATTATTATATTAAAATAATATAATTTTAATATTAAAATAATTTTAAAATTATAATAATTATTAACTCTTTTTTATAGATTTTTTAATTAAAAATTATCAAAAACAAATATTAAAAATATATAAAAATATACTAAAAAAATAATACTTAAAATATTAATAAAAAAGATAAAGCATCAAAATTGATATTTAATCAAAATAAAAAACAAAATATAAATATATACAATAAAAAATAAATTAAAATTTTAATAAAAAAAAAAATTTAAAAAACTTAAAAAAATTTTATAATCTTATTTTTTTAAATATTTTTAATTATACAAAAATAAATATAAAATAAAAATAAATAAACAAACATATGTAATAAATTAATTTAATTTAAATAATAAAAAATATAGTATAGAAACTTTTAAAATAAACTAATTAACAAATTATAATTAATAATAGTTAATTAAAAACAAAAATATATTTAAAATAAAGTTAAAATACTTATTAAAAATATTAAAAAAGTAATATAAAACTTATAAAATTTTAAAAATTTTGAATTAATTAAAGTATTTTTTTTATCTTAAACAGTTATGCTAATACTTTATTAAGATTCTTGAAACTATATATTTATACAATTATATAGAATTTTCTAATATCTAAGTCTAACATCACTCAGCCACCCTAACAGTATTTAAGTGCAACCTGTTACACTATTTTAGTTAAAGATAAACTGCTCATCTAACTACTTAAAGCCATACCAGAAAGGTTTTTCTTCTTCTGTAACAAGTATATTTATTGTCTTCAAATCTTCTTTTTTCATTTGATCTAACTTTCCTGCTTTTTTTCTTTTTCTTCTTCTTTTGCTTGTTTATCTTTCTTTATCCTCTTTTTTGTTTTTTCTCTTGCATAGGCGTTTTTTTTTATTTTGTTTGTTATATTGATCTTTTTCTTTTGGGCTTGTATTTTTTCACATCATACTCTCTATACTTGGTCATAAAAGGTATTCTATACTGTTCTTGTTACTATATCTATACACTTCTGTATTGCCTGCTTGCTTAAGAGTCACTTGAGTCTTTTTCCTACTTTTAGCATTGTAAGTCCCTTTATCAGCACTCTTCTGTTTGTGATTTCTTTAACTTCTGTTTCTCTAAATAATGCTTTGTATAGAACTTGTAGTAGGATTCTGTTTTTTTTTTCTTTCTTGAGTCTGTTTCATGCTATTGCTGTTACAACTTTTTGAATTCACTTTCACAGGCTCTTTTGTTTATTGCAATTTGCTAAATGTGTCTGAGTTTTTTTTTTCTCCAACTTGGCATACTTGGCACTCTGCTAGTATATATACTTTTGGTCTTTTTCTATTTAGTTTCTCAAGTGTTAGTAGGCTATTCATTATGCATTTAATTGATATAGCTTTTCTTATGCTAAATTTTCTTAATATACAATGAACTCCTTTTATTCTGTTTATTTTTTTCCAAAAGCTTGACCAATTATGTAATGCATTTTCTGTATCTGGTTCTAATATTTATATTGGGTTTGTTTCTCTTTAACTGGCTCCTATTCTGGCATTTGCTATTATCTTACACAAAAGTCTTGCTGATATGTCAATTTTCTTGTTTTCCCATTCTAAATAGTACTCTATCCTGTCACTTTTTACTTTATTTGCATATATTTTATTTTGGCAATTTGCTTCTTTCTTTGCAAGAGAGTCTGCTCTGTCATTCCACTTGTTTTTACTATAGCTTTTAATCTTGATTAATTCTATCTTAATGTTTTTGCTTTTGATTAGACCTACAATGCTTAGTATTCACATTGTGTTTTTCTTCTTCAGAGCTCTTTCTTCTTCTATATTCTGAAGTGCTTTACTAATATTTCTTAATACTGCAATGCTATCTGTAAACACTTCTACACTTTTCTTTTCTGGTATCATTAAAATTGCTGTCTATATTACTGCTAATTCTGCTATTGTTGCTGAAGGCCAATCTTCAAGTCCCAATGTGATTTTTTCTTCTGGCCAATCTTTTTCTTCTTCTGTTTGCACCCAACCAATGCTTATTCTTTCTATGCTATTTTCATCTTTCTTCTTGTATAGTGCTCTATTAGTATAAAAGCTGTATTTTTTCTTGTCTTTCTTCTTGTTTTGTGTTAATATCTCTACTAACTGATTTGTAATTATGCTGTTTAATTTTTATTTTCTAATTAATTCTACTTTTAATTCTTCTGTTTGTCTCATTCCTAATAACTTTCTCTCATTTTCTTTTCATTCTTTTATTGTTTTATCTTCTTGTATCTGTTTTAAAGTTGCATTTATCTTATTATTAGCTTTTTCTATTAATAACTTTGGTATTACTCTTATATTGTAGTCTTGTTTTATTTATCTTTTGCACTTGTTAGTTATTTGTTCTGAACTGTTTTCACAACTTTTGCATATACTTAGTTCTGTTACTGTCCTCTCTTTTTCTATATATATTGACCAGTATTTTGTTAACACCTTTTTCTTTTTCTTCTTAATTATTTTGCCTAATTGTTGATTGTGTTTTGGTCCATAAATGATCTATTTTTTTTTCTTCGGTCTTCAGATATCTTTGTCCATTTGATCTTTAATGCTTATATATTGTATATTGTAATATTATAGATATTTTTAAACATTATTTTATATTATTTTATTGATATTATATTAGTTTTATATTATAT
>CAJVQA010008175.1:0-13175 GCA_910591915.1 Cetraspora pellucida | reverse complement strand
TCACTGGGATTTGAACTCTAGACCTGCCACTTGGGGGTTGACAACCTATCCACTTCACTAGGTCGCCACACCCCTATGAACAACCTATTATTATAATTATTAAATACTGATTTGATATAGAATTTATATTAATAAAATAAATTTGATAAACTCTTTCTATAAATCATTTTTACACAAAAATAACTAAAAATTTGTTAGTACTAAAATTGGTCATATCTAGTTATTTTATTAAATAACTAACTTTGGCATCTTAAGTAAACTTGGTCAGCTTCTAATTTTATATATATTCTGAAAGTTTTAAAAAATTAACTCTCAAACTCACAGTTTAATACTGCAATAATGGCCTTTGGAATTCTAAACTTTTTTTTTAATTATTTTTTGATAACTAGCTTTCAACCTACTCTATAGTCTAAAAAAAGTTGTAAAGCTTATTTTTTTTATCAAAACAAGGTCTAAACAAACCCAATAAACCCAATATTAACAGAGATATCTTAAAAAACAGTTTTAACTTTCTTTAAACTCTTTAAAAAATTCTTTTTTATTTACACTCACTTTTTTTTTCTTACATGATTTTTGTTTAACATTAAATCATTATTATAATTGTTTTCATAGTAAACCAATTAATATTACTTAAAATAGTATACAATTTTTTATTGGTTTTTCTTCTTTTACTAATTTGATTTTGTACACTATTATAAGGCTTTTTTGGGACATGTAACTAAATTGTTACATTAAGTCATACTTGCTATATTAGCCATACCTTGTACTATATAGATTACATAAAATTGTTCTCAAGATTACACAAATCTGCTGCAGCTGCAGTAGCTGCAATACTACTTTATACCTCTGTCAAGTCAACTCTTACTATTATAAACTTTATATATTAAAAACTTCAACAGTTAATAATAAAAAATTTTACTAATATTAATTTTTCATCCTTAAGTATACTTGTAGTATATTTCTTCTTTATTAAACAGAATGTTTACTTTGACTATCCAAAAACCATATCATTTTGATCTTGACTATTTTCATAACAAATACAGTAATTATTATAGTACAATGATCTGAGAAGTGCAATCTATACAACTTAAAGTAATGCTATTTGCATTTAACCTATCTGAATGCAATATCACTAAATCTCTTTACTATTTTAAAACTTCTACTCAACCTACTATTGTTTGCTGTTATTGTCAAAAATTTTATACTCTCTTTACTTTTAGTAATCTTAACATTTCATCTAGACAAGCAACCTCTCCTTCTTTTTCTCAAAAATCCACATATATGGATATTAATATACACCTAAACAAGTCAAACAACTTAAAGAAATTATTGCTCAATCACTAATTGCAAAAACAACTCTGTTTCTCTATTACTATTTCCTTTGAACTATTCTATAACTCAACAAGAAACTTCATCTAGTTTAACATAAACTTCTCAAATCTAAACACATTCTTATCTTGCACATATATTATTTGTCAAAATAAAAACATCTTATATGCTTTCTTAGAAAATAATATACACTTACTTCTCAACAAATCTATTCTTATAATTAAAGGATTCCTAGCATATTCTAAATATATTTATAAACTCAAACTTAAACCTATTACTCAAACCAAAGCACTTACTTCTATACAAATTCAAACTGCTCTTGTAATCAAACTTATTACAATACATGAAGAAAAAATTTTAATTTTCAAAAAATTCTTAGAATTATTAAAACAAAATCAACAAAATCAACAAAAATATCAAAACCTATATTAAAAACAACCTATTACCAAGAATCCGTTTATTTTCAAACTTACACTTTTTACTTTTATTACAGATGAAACAATTAATAAGAACAACAACAATAATATCAAAAATCAAATGAACAATTTTACAGTCAAGCAGTAAGACCTAAATGCAACCTATTATTTGACTGATTAGCAAATTTTTCAGTCACTAATAAAATGCAAAACTATACAAAATTAGAAACTAAGATATTACACTAACTTTTTAATTTCCTTAAAGAATACTTATACAACTTCTATTTTGATAAAGTTCTTAAAGAAGTTACAGAAACTAAATATGCACTTAAAGCTAGTTTCTATTTGTTGATTAGACAAATATCTAGTACCAGACCAAAATTTCTTATTAACCTAATCCAAAAACACAACTCTGAAACAGATAAAGCTGTAACAATCCTTTTCAATATTTTAAAAGAAAGCCTTAAAAAACTTATTTATATATTTACAACAGTCTTCTTTACCAAACTTAATTATTCTGAAATATTTGCCTTCTCTAATACAATTTTACCAATTAAAACTGAAAATTATCTACAATTTTGTCTCAATCTTGCTTACTTATATTTAAATATTTCTACTAATTACTAAGCAATTTACTATACAAAATTTGTAAAGATATCAAATTCAAATCTAAAAGGTTTAAAATAACATCAGAGGTTACTGTTTTTAACAAAGAACAACAATATTTTTCTATCAAAATGGATAACTGATTCAACATCAAACTAAATTTTAATCTTCCAAAATTTCTTTTTCTTAACAAATATAATATATCATCATTTAAATACTTGCTCAGTCATTTTAATGAATGGTTTGAAAAAGCCTTTTCATTATATAACTAACAATTTTCCAATACAATTAACAAAACCAAACTATCTAACTACCTTAAAAATAAATTCAGACAACACTTTATCTTGTATCTAAAAAACCTTTTGCCAACTAATATCGACTTTATAAAACCAACTAATTTTCAAGAATGATGTCCTGAAACTTTTATATATGCTAATTATTATATACTCATTTGTATAGAATTTAAATGTTTCTATCTTGAACCAACTGATACTAAAAAAAAACAAAGAAGCTGATACTAATTCAAAGAAAATCTTTATATTACAATCTACACATAACTCATTATTACTTATCAAAGATGTATTTGAAACATTTTACAAAACCTATTTAATACTAAAACATAGAATAAACCTTTCCTTAATACATCCATATTCTATATTAAAGGCAAGCACAAAGCCACATTCACAAAACCAATTTCTACTTTAACTTTTAATGAACTAACAACAAAGGCAGAAGAGTACATTTGTTCTTCTAATGCTATTAAAACTAATTCTAAATAATAAGGCTTCTACTTTTACTAATACTTATCAATATATCATAATATTGCTACTCAAAACCATAATATTAACAAAATGAATAAATAACAAGCCATCAAGTTTTTTATAACAAAACTAATTGATACTAACTTTCTAGTCTGAGTTTTATATTCTTTAACTGCACATGAGGAAATTCTCCAAATTACTCTAAAATAACTAAATTCTATAAAGAAAAAGACTTACTAGAGCTAGAAACAATTTTATATAACAAATTCAATATCAAATTTGAAATATCTATTTCAATTAAGGAGTCACTCTTCTTGAAAAATGAAGAAGAGGTTTCTTTTCAATAAATTCTTTAGTAGTACCTATAAAAGCAGCCACTACTTCTGAAATTATAATATTTTTCATTAATAATAGGCCATTTTTAGAAGAGAATCATGAAAGTGAACAGGTGGTTAAGTCCATTTATATGAAGAACCAAGTTAATGATAGCAAAATTTAACATACAAAGCAGGCTATAGCACTCTTCTTAACTGTGAGAGCTGAGCATACAGTGAGGAATCTATAGGAGAATTTTCTATTTTCTTGAATTCTATTTCATCATCAAACATTAAGAAAGCACTATAAGAACCAGTTTACAAAACATTATATGATCCAGACTCATGCTATAATCAATGGCTAGCATGTCTGAACCTATCTCTACTTCTACACCCACAAACACACAACTTCTTTCTAAAACATATCTATCTATACAATTTTACACAATACAATAATTTTAACTATACATTCAAAATATTAATTAAACTTGACTATAATGAATGTTATATATATCTACCATATATGTCTCAATCCTTATCTGAATATTTTTTTCATAACTATCAAATTATACCTACTATCTATCTATATCTATTCTTTTTAAATTTTCTCTAACAAACAATAATACATTAAATACTAATTTAATTATAAAGGATAATGAACTTGTTAACACTTATTTTCAATTTTTAGGAACTATTTTTGAAGACTATGATGAAACCACCATAGCTAAACAATACTACAACAACATCTAATTTAATACTTATTACAACAAATTTCTATTTTACAATTATATACTACTACTTTCTTATCTTCAAACTATTAATATTTTTTTACAACATATCTATAGCTTTGGCTATTTACCTAATAACTTGTATAGTTATATATTAACTATTTCTATTAAAAATGATCATAGTGAAGCTTATATTTACCTTCTATTTAAATCTAAACCTCTATCTAATCACTTTATCTTATCAGTTCAAGCCATCTAGCATTACCCAAACATTTAACTAAAATTAAACACATCAACATCAGTCTTTTTTATACCAGCACCTCTAGACAACTTTTTCTTATCCCTCACAGCTAATCTTAGTAATAAAACCAATAACACCTCATATTCTCATAATACTTCCAACTCTTTTAATCCAATAACTACACCCTATCAACCTTTATTCTTAAAAATATATATACATAATATAAGAGAATATAATAAAGATTTTAAACAACAAGTTTGGGAAGACTACTGTTTATTCTATAATATAAATATTATTGATATAATTGAAACAAAAATATCCCAAGATAATGCAACTATAAAATTACAAAAATCTTTATATTATTTCTATTATTGGTCATATTGCAATAACTCTAAAACTAGAACTGCAATTATGATACAAAATTATCTTAAACCTCATATATACAATATTCTTCAATTTCATGATTATGCAATTGCAATTGATTTATTCTTTAAACATGATTTTAAATTTCTTATTATACCAACCTATCTATATATAATAAATCACAACTCAGACTTCTGACTTAAAATACTATTATATAATAGATACAAGAAGCTAAACATAAAAATATACTGCCCATTATTATGGGAGACTTTAATGCAACTAATGACTCCTAATTTCTTTTTATCAAATTCAAACTTCTACATTTTTTATAGCATAATAATATGTATAACCTGGCCATCTACACTAATACTTTAACATCTATCTGGCATAGTAATCGATATAATAGCTGCATTGATTATATTTGTGCCAACTATTTTTTACTATACTACCTTATTTTATATACTACTAATAATCCAAATACTAGTACCTGTAGTGATCATAATATTTTTATTTCTATATAGGAATTCTCTTATGCCTTTATAAGCAATGAAAAGCTGTTACTAACACTAAAAGAAAAATATTCCAATACAAAAACATGAATTATGAACTTTGGCAAAACTTTACTGACCAAGTCTCATCTAATCTAAAATCAACTCACACTTCTCTTTCAACTCAAACAACTGTTTTTATTGAGACAACCTGGCACAAAATCCAAACTAGTATCATCTCTGCTGCACATATACACATTCTAAATAAAAAATTTACTATATGCAACTTCCAAAATATATTCTTCTTAAAAGCATTACAATTATACTTTCATTTTAAAAAACTTGAAAACATCATTAGACAAACCAAAGCTTCTATTCAGCAACAATCAACTATACCTACTCAATACAATCAAACAATTTATGAACTTAACTTTTCTCATCTTCTTAATATTCTATCCATACCAAGTGACTATGTACTATTATCTGAATCAATCTCTTTAGCTAATACAGAATGGAAATTATTATATTATGCATGCAATTTAGAAAACATTAAAAACATTAGAGAACAAATTAATAACAACATAGCAAAAAGATGCTTTAAACTTCAACATAAACCTATATCATGATTAACAGTATACTTAATTGATACTGTGATCCTGTCAGATTTGACAATATCAAAACTAATACTAATATCATTACAGAATTTTATTCATTAAACAACACATTTAGGACCACTTTGATTAATGGACTTCTTCTCATTATATTCAAACTCAAATCTTTAACTTCTTCTAGTCAGATGAATATTAATTCAAAGCTAAGATCAAATCTGACTAGTACTAACAGACTCTTACTAACTTTACTAAAAAGGAAATTTCTACATCTCTAAACCAACTTCTTAACAACAAAGCCCGTAGTCCATCAGGTATTAGCTACAAAATGCTAGAAAATGTAGACCCCACAATTATAACAACTATAACTGCATTTTACAACAAATATCTTAAACTAAAGTGCATACCCAAGCAATAAAAAGAAGGAAGAATATTCCTAATATCCAAAAAACCTATATTTGATGGCATTCTTACTAATACTAGACCTATTAGTCTTCTCAAACACATTAAAAAACTTTATACAAAACTTCTTACTAATAGACTTAATAGTATCTTTACCCAATATTCTACCCTATCTTTATACAACTATATTGCTCTGTCTGGCAATAGTACATCAATTTCAATATATATCTTAAACAATATTATAGAAAATGCTTTTTGCAACTCTAAACAACTCTGGCTACTATCACAAGATATAAGTAAAGCCTATGACTTTGTCAACTCTAATCTTTATAAAAAATCCTTATTATAACTACAAATGTTCCAACACCTTATTAAAATCCTAACTAATCTTCTTACTGATTACCACAATTATGTTATAACTAATCTTAGACTCACAAACTCTTATACAGTCAAAAATAATATTAATTAAGAAGAGACAATTATACCACTCTTCTGGAGAATTTACTATAACCCTTTTATTAGTAAAATTGCTAATCATTTTCATAAATACACTCTAAATACCTCATGGAAAACTAATCTCTCTCTACCCCAACTACAAAACTTACAAACCTCTATATCTGTACTGGTATATATGAATAATACTCTTTGGATAGCACAGTTCAAAAATGAACTTAAATCAATTACCAAAATGGCATCATTCTTCTATCATATAGCAGATATACAAATTAATTCAGCCAAATCTATCCTGGTTTTTAATACATCAAGGCCAGCTAATTCAAGCTAAAGCAACCCAACTAATTAATATTATTAGTACTAAAAAAATTACTAAAAAACAAATAGCATATATCATTAATACAGTAATCATACCAACTATTAAATATAGACTATATAATACTATTCTTTTACACTCTATATGCAACAGCATATTAGTCAAATACCTTACTATAGTTAAATATAAATTCAACTTATCCAGATTCTTTCTTAATAGCTCTATGCTCAATCTATATTTATACAATATTCATAATATTTAGAACATTCAACTGCAACATCACATTACTAATTTTCAACAATGAATTAATGATCCTAATATTCTTGACATAACAACTAAGATTAGATTGCAACAACTTCAAAAAAACCTCTGGTCTACTACTAATATTCTTCAATATAATTAATCTATTATTGACAGATATAACAAATTTAGTCTTAATTTAAAATTATTTAGTTGTTTCAACATTTCAATATTACAATCTCTGTCTATTATAATATATTATAACTAAATACTATATATAATACATGCCAACTAATTGAACTTATATTTATACAACATCCAAAATATATTATCTTCAAAAAACAATTAAGAAAACTTAATATCCTATATTTAAAGCAACTATTTACTGCTGATAACAGTACCTACTTAAATGACAACATCTTTCATAAAGACTACACCAACTAACAAAAGATAAACAACCTTTATAGTTTATCATTCTTGAAAACAAAATTATATTAGATAAATATCACAGAACTATTTTATCTCACTTTTAATTACTTGGTACTAACCCTATTGCATACAATATATATCCTATTGCCAAAAAACAAAAATCTTGGCTTCTTACTTATCATTCCAATAATGAAGAAATTATTATTAGCAAAATTTACAAATATATTTCTGCCTCTAATTCATTTTTAATTATATATTGGAAATCTAATATTAATTTAGATTACAATCAATATTACTCACTTCTACTTATTGAATGCAAACCATGTACAGGATGTCATTTTAATTCAAATAGAATTAACTAAATATGTACTATTAACATATCAGCAATTATTTCTACACATTTCTAGCTAAAAAAGCCTTTAACAATCTTAAACTCAATACTAATTACATTGATCTTATATACTTATCAGCTATTAAACACTCTTTATATATACTTCTTACAGCTTCTAATATTATTATACATAACTCTAGCATTTTAGAAATCTTTAAACCAAACAGCTGCATTTAAGAGCTTCAAGACAGTTATTTATCTAATTTTACAAATAATAACTTTACTTTTTATACTAATGGTTCTGTTATTAATATTGGATCAGAACAATGTTCTATAGATATTAGATAGGTCTAAATCAATAAACAAAATCAAATCATTTATAAATTTTTTGCCCAAGTCTGTTTATAGCCATCATCTTATAAAGCTGAATTAGTCTTAATTCTATCTGCAATATCTATTATACTCTGCAATTTATCTATTAACATCTATACAGACTCACAATCTGTTATTTCAAAATTTTATATACTATTGAACCAATTGCAAAACCCTAACAAGTTATTCAAATTTGGCACATGGTTCTTATAATATACCTTACTTAATATTATAAAATTCTTTAATCTTCAAATTACCTTTCACAAAGTTCAAGTCTATACTAATAATCCTTTCAACAATCTTGTAGACGTTTTAGCAAAACAATATATACTTTTTCAACCTCTCACCTTTAATTATACTAATATTTATAACCCTTATTATATTATTCAATAGGAACAAAACTTTATTGAACAACCAACTAGATATTTTATTAATAATATATACAAAGCATATATATTAGCAATGTGGTCTTTACAAAAAAGAAACAGTAAATAGTCTTATCTAAACTACTTTATAGACTAAATCTCTTCTTGGCTTTATATTAATTATAACCAAAAATCTATATTTTTTTACACTAGTTTTAAACTTAATTAACTCAAAGCTTTTAAATCTAAATTCTTACTAAATAAGCTATCTACTCAATTCTTTCTTCATAACAAATATTCTTATATCTTTACCAATATTAATTGCTTCAAATGCAATCTTTTTAACTTATCTATATACTGGTGTATCTGCTCTAACACACATAATACTCTTTTTAATATCATTTATACATCTGTTAACCAAATACTTTCCAAGACTGAACTGAACTTATTACCTTTCCAACTTCAAGAACTAGGTTCTAATATATGTCATCATTCATGCTTTGATTGCATACTATTTCAACATAATCTAAATTTTATAAACATTACACTTAAAGAACTTATACCTAAATTACTCATTAAAGTTATTTACAACTTTAATATACTTTTACAATTAGCTTCACAAATAGTAATTCAAATACTTTTACATATTAATAAACAAATCTATAAACTAATACAGAAACCATACTGCATCAAATTTTTTAATTAGAAAAAACATAACCAAATTCCACCAAGATACCAAAATAATATTAGTAGCACTAATACATAACATTAAAATCATAGAGCATTCAAACAACATCACTAAGCCTACACATACTTATGCCTATGTAGCATTGCAGATTAAGTTTATTTACAACCTAATATATGTCTACCAATTAGTCAGGCAATTAGAAAACTTAACATCTAGTTAATTTTCTGTATTAAATACAATATTCTAACTATATACTAACACTCCAAATCTAAGTAGGCCTTAACCATCATAGTTAGTTTAGATTACAGATAAACTAGTCTAAGCTCTTATTTTTGCATGTAATTTTTATTTTGTTACAAACAAACTTAGTTTATTTTAGTACTTTTGTACTAAAATATACAGTTAAAATTATTAATAAAAATATAAGCAAAGCCTCACCTTAATACCAAAAAAAAAATTTATATTTAATAGTTTGTCTTTTTTGTGATAATATTTGTGCATTCTATAAGATGACTTTAATGCTAAGCTAAACCTTATTTTGCTTTTCTTGAATCTTTTTGATAATTTTAAAAACATTAACATGTGTAAAATTTACTAATATTTTTTACTTTTTATATCAAGTCTTAACATAATTTTGAGTTTAAGAGTATGCTAATTTAATATTACTATGTACTAACAAAATCTAGATAGAATTAGTAACTCAACTCTAATTACATTACTATTTCTATATACTGTTAACATTAAGAGTTTTATATATTTTTGATTATAACCTTTAATGCACTAACTAATTTGAATAAAATAACCATTATTGAATTTAGCTTACTAAGACAGTTCTAATGCATATAAGATCATATTATTCTGAATATAGAATTATATGATTAGGATAATTTTAATAAAAATACTAATTCTAGTATATATAACTTAATTTTAATTGGCACTTATTATTGTATCAGAAATTTATTATTTCTATTAGATCTATTAATTCTATTAAATTTATTATTTTTACTAAATCTATCAGTTTTATTAAATCTATTATTTTTATTATATTTACAATAACTTTTATATATATTATATATATTATATCTATTATATTTTTTAGTTCTTGTATATATTAATATTATCATATATAGTATTTGTTAGCAATAAAGTAGTTTTTATAGTAATTATTTATATATATAAAATATTTATAAAAGCATTGCTTTCTAATCCTTCAAGAAAGTTAAAGATTTTCATATATTTTATAATTAATAAACTAAATATAATATTTGGTATCTTAATTTATTATCTATTATTACCTCTGCTTTAAAATTCTAAATCATATTTGTTAAAGTCTTGTTATAGACTTTGTATAGAATCTGTCAAGTCATAATCTTTATACTATAGTTAAACAGCTTTTGTTATTACTATAATAATAAAAAAAATTATAGGTTAACAGTACTTGTTTAATTTTGCTATAAATATAATATTTTTTAATCATTAAATAACCTTATTGGCTTCAACTAGAATATTGGATTTTAGTTCATTATATACTTCTGGTATTTTATTATAGGATAGGAATATAAGAGCAAAAATGTATCTAATTAATAGCTAAAAGTTTCATTAGTATCATATTATATAAAAAGTCCAAAAGTTTGAACTTTATAATAAATACTTTGAGCCAAATAGAAATAGCATCCTCTGTTTTAAACATTTTTAAACTTCAATTAAATAGTATTTACAATAGCTGTTTTAAAATCTGTTAGAACTATTTAAAACATAAATCAACATTGTACAATTTTTCAAAATCTATTAATTCTTAAAACAACTCATTATATAATTTTTTAAATTTACTAGTCATTAACAAAAATACTAATAGCATAATTCTAGAATTATTTTTTTTACCAATATAACTTAAAATAGAGCCATTTATATAGTAAAATTACAAATTATATGATATTTATATAATATTTAATTAAAACAAGAAAAAAAGGCATTCAGTAAATAGTATATAATTGCCAGAACATAATAAAATAGTCTTAAATATTCTATTTATTATCTAGAATAAAGATCAATTTAGATAACAGATACTATCAGATGTAATAAAAATTAAAATCTTATTATAGTCTACAATAAAACTATTAATCAGAAACTTTCTCTATTTAAAGTTTTTTTAAATGCTTAGAAATTACAAAATGCTCTAATGACCCTTGCTCTTTGAAAAGATCAAAGTGCTAGGTCTTTTGAATAATTTGTTAAATTGCATTTGATAATGAATAATATGAATATATATATTGTAAAGTGTTAGTAATTGCTGTTTGTATAATTTGTACTAGTTTATTATTAGTTTTCTGTATCTGTTTTTTTATTTTAGTGATGGTCTTTACAACAACTAATCAGTTAGGCTTTGCTGTGTAATTATAGTCTAACACAATTTTAAAATAATATTAATTGTTAATTAATTTTGTTACAGTATACTCACTACAGTTAAATTTGTTTTGCTTCTTAGAATATAATAAACCTATCTTTACAATTTTTATTTTTATTTATTAGATGTTTATAAATATTAAGTTTATCTTTGCTGTAAACTAAAAGAATAACTTTACAAATAATGTTATTCATTTTATAGTATAGATAAATATATAACTATATAAAGAAAAGAATTTATATTTTAGTTAATTTTAGAAAACTATAATATGTTATAAAGAAAAAACACCCAAATTTTATAAGAATTATGAGTTTTTTTTTTATACAATTTTATAAATTTATAATCATATAACTATAAATTATAAACATAAAAATTTTTATAATTTTAGCTTATTAAATATAATATACAATATAATGTATATTTCTGTAATTTTGCAAGATATTCTATTTAATTGTTTCATTATTGAATATTTGATTTTTTTATTATATATACTTAATTGTCTATTTTTATTAGAAATTTGACTTTAGAATTTTTTTTATTATGTTTATTTTATAATATTTTGGGTCTTTATATATAAAATTTGATATTATTTTTTGTAAAAATTTTTCAGAATAATATTATAGCAACTTTCTTATTACAGATATTTAATTGCCTTTTTGTTAAGATATTTAATTTTAAAACTTATCATTTTTTTTACATGTTTGTCTTAGAATATTTTGAATTTAAGTTATTTAATTATTATATACATCTTAATATTGGTATTATTTTAGCAATACATTATAAAAAAAGATCTTTATATACAAATTTAATATTGCTTTAGAATAATATCATTGCTACTTTCTTATTAAGTTAATTAATTTTATATACATTTTGTCATTGGCTTTATTTAGTAATACATTATAAAAAAATAATAAATTACTAAATAAAATATTTTATATAAATATTAATTTTTAGAGAACTTACTTTATTTAGACATTAACTTCTATATTAAGTAAAAAGAAAAATGAAAAAAAAGCAAAAAAAGAAGTAAAAAAAGAAGTACAAAGATAAACAAAAAGATAAAAAAAAAATAATTAAAAAGAAGAATGAGTAACAAGATTTCTATTTTAAATTATTACATAATAAAGAAAAATATAAAAATGTTTCTTACTCTTATCACTCACTGGCACTGTTCATTTCAGTCTCAGTTTACTAATCCTTATACTACTCCTCCTTCTACTACTACTATATGCCTAGGATGCCACCTTAATTCTAATACAATCGCTAACAAATGCACCATCTTTATTCCTACAAATTTGGCTACTAAATTACTTTGTCATAT
>CAJVQA010008174.1:0-13176 GCA_910591915.1 Cetraspora pellucida | reverse complement strand
AATGCAACCATTAGCTGAATGTACTATCAATAAAAATCCTGGGTCACAAGTACTCACCTTAATATTTAAAAAAAAAATAAAAATAAATTATTTAATAGAATAAATTTTTAAGTATATAATAGCATAGTATATTTATTTTAAATAACCTTTATCATCATCATATACATATGTAATAAATTTTTTTTTTTTGAACTTTAACAACAATGCCAATTGGTTTATTAGTTTTAATTTTGATATAATACAAATTTATAGTTATATTTTTAGAATTGATTATTACTTAGTACTATATATTATTTAATTTTATACTACTGACTTCACCTGGTTACCCTTATAGCACCTAAGTGCATGTCTACTATATGCTTGCATGCAGTTATTTTAACAATCACTTGTGGTCAGAGCATATAATTAAACTGCTACACAGACAAGAATACCTACTGAACTTAATGTGATATCTCAAATGCAAGAAGTATTGTCTTCTGTAAATTGTATCTATGTGTTTCACTCATATGTTTTACTTGGTCTTGTTTCTTCTGCCTTCTAATCTAACTATATCTAGTATTACTTTGTTCTTCAATTTCTCACTTTTTTGTTACTATACCATTTTCAAATTGGTCCTACTTAAATATGTCTGATCTTTATGATCTTTCCATCTTTGGTATGCCTGTTATTGATTCCTCTAAGGTGTTCCAACAATAGTTCAGAATCTGCAATGAACCTGTATCTCAAGCCAGATCTGCTGCTGCTATTGGTCTTTTTAACTAATTCGTATTTCAAGCCAGGTCTGCTGCTACTATTTCTGCAGATACCTTAGGTTTTAACATCATACAGTAACTCAATGCTGCATTTAACCTCCAACATAATGCCTCCTTTTATAATAGGGACTGAGACTTGTTGCACTTACAAACAAAACAATTCTGATTATATTTAATGAGTTCTTCTGACCCTAGTGATACCATACTACTATATATTGCAAGCTTCCAGCTTATTTAATAATATCTGCAGAACAATTCTAGTTATGTCCAGGAAGTTACACTAACCCCACTAATGTTATACTATCTTGCAAATCTTATCTCACATTGGTTGATTGATCTTAGTCTTGTTCATCATAAACTTTCATATAGGTACAACCAGAACCCAATTTGGTACTTTTATATTGCACAAGGAAGTTATATGCCAACCTCCAAGATTTTCCTTTTTATAATTAGATTATTCAGCTATGCCAGAGGTGCTTTCAATTTTTGATTAGACCAATCATTTATTACAGCCTGTTCTCATATTCACTACTTCTTTCACTATTCCAGTCTTGGTTACTTTCAGATTACTCTTCTAAGCAAATTTTCTCCTTGAATCCTAATTAGAACTTATTTGCACAATCTATTGATTATCCTTCCAAGCAAGTACTCTACAAGTTGGATGCAAAAATATTGGTACTGCCTATATTAGGAGGTATAAAGATGTTGGTGCTACCTTAGTCTAAAGGACTTACATGCACAAGCTTTTTATAACTGTAATCTTCTGTAACAACTACTTGTTACACATAGTGCTTACACTTCACAATTGGGTCTCCTTTTAGAAATTCCTATTTCCATTATTGTACTATACTTGGACTTGACCACAGGGCTTTACATTCAATTACAGGCTCCTTATTAGATTAAAAAAACTAAAATCTTCAATTTTGCCTCTAGCCAAACTTGAACTATTGATCTTAATTGTGAAAAGTGTGGGAGCTTAACTGCTAAGCTATAGAACTCATATTTCTAATTTTCAGTTAATAATATTTAATTTTTTTTTTTTTATTTATCCCTGGTATTAATATCTAGGGGCACATGTAGTGCTTTTTTATTAAAATCAAATTATTAAGAACATTGTATATATTTATATATATTTTTCATTTTTTGGGAACAGTTTTTTAGATTGTGTGATACAGAGTATGTATGTCTTTGTGAAGATGTTTAATTACTATTAGAGATAGAATTCTGCTTGAAAAGTTGCTGTCTCCCTATTTAAAAGAGATATAAGTGCACCATATTTTATAAATTATATTTGTGTGCAACTAAAGAGTGGCTTGTTTGCTTTCATTATTTATAATGTTTGTTGCTATAAAATTTTTTTCTATAGAGATCAGAGGAGTCTTAGCTTGGTTAGTTTTTAGAAGGCTGTAGGCCTGTTTCTATATTTTTTTGCTAGCTTTGCATTTAAGTGCAAAGTGCTTAGTGGTTTGTAGCTCATTGTCACACCAGAGGCAGTTTTCTGTAATAAAAGGGCTTATATGCTATAGTCAGTATTCTAGTAGTAAAACTTTATAAAAAAGGCACTATAAAATGTTCTTTTTCTTGTTAGTTGTTTTCTTAATCAGCATCCAGTTAGGGTGTTGGCTAGGATTAAGTGGCTCTAATGTTAGCCTTTTTCTTAGAATTTCAATGATTTTCTTGACTAAAAGTTCTTCTTCATTAAGTTTTTCTATTTCAATATCTTTGAGCTTCCAAGACTAGCTTGTTGTCTTAGTAACTTTGCCTTTAGTCTTTTTCCAAGCTAACAGGTATGGTTTTCATTCTTTTGGCCAGGCTTTTGATCTAATAATATCTGTTTTTAATGTCTAGTTTATTGATATGTTCCTTTTTTCGAGTAAGATTTCTGTGATTTTATCTTTTTTATATTTGGCCTATATAAAGTCACTAGTGAGGAGTTTTTTCTATACTGAGATTAGTCTAGCATTTAGCATATCTTCTACTATTAGGGCTTGAAGGCTGTTTTGTTTAAGTGATTGTTGGAATATAAAGTATCTAGGCAGCATTCTGGAATTGTTTTTAATCCAGAGTGTCATAAGTTTGTTGGTTTCTGCAATTTGTTTTTTACTTAGTAGAGTCAGGTATGCTGCATACCATATTCATGAAAGTATAAGTGCTTTAGCTAAAAGGATTTTTTCTCTAAAAGAGAAATTTTAATTAGATGATTTTTCTAGTGTTTTTTTTATCTTAGTGATTGTTGTTGTCCATAAGTCTTTTTTAGAAATGCCTTTTGTGTTTACTTCATATCCAAGAATTGTTAATATTTCCTGTTTTGTAGTTTTAGTAAATTGGGATTCATCCTTAAGTTTGATCCTGCAAACTGTATTTGTAAGAGGCACTAATTTGGTTTTGTTTTTGTTAATTTTTGCATTAGAGACAGCTTCGTAGGTTTCAAAAAGTTGCATAATGTTTATTCAGTCTAATGATAAGCTTATTCCTATTGTTAGGTTATCTGCATAAACTGACAGTTTAAAGAACTGGTTTTTTAAGGGAATTTCTTAAATGTTTCTTTCTAGTTGTATAAGTAGTAGTTCAAATGCAAGTACATATAGTAGGGAGAAGAGTGGATTCCCTTGTTATACTCCTCTTTCTACTCTAAAAGGTTCAGATAAGATATTGGCTTCCATAATGTGTGCCATTTGGTTTGAAAAGAGGTTGGCTACCAAGTTGGTCATTTTTTTGTTGAAGTTCATTTTTCTTAAAACCAGGTTTAGAAAGTTATAGTCCATTCTGTCAAAAGTCTTTTGCTAATCTACTAAAAGCATTCAGTACTGTTTGGAGCTGTCTGATTGGTTTTTTAATATATATATATTTTTTTTTTTAACTTTAGTACTTTATTAGGATTCTTGAAACTATACAGATTACATAGAATTTTCCTAATATATAAGTTTAGCATTACCTGGCCATCCAAATAGTACCTAAATACAACCTGCTGCACTATCTTAGTTAGAGATAGACTGCTCATCTGATTGCCACCCTACAATAGGATATCACCAATCTGATGACATCTTTTCATAGGGAAGCAAAAAACAAAAAAAAAAGAATTTTTTATGTAAAAAACAAAACAGAGGTATAGGGGTAAATGATAAAAGATACAAATCAAGAAATAAAAAGGGAAAAGAAATAAATGAGAAAAAGAAAATATGTGAAACTTGCAATTTACAAATATCAGATGGTTACAATTGTATGCCTGTGTCGAGCCTTTAAAAATTATAAACTATACTAAATAGAAATAACTCTATTATTTTTTTATTTACTTAGATTATTTAATAAAAAACCATGTAGGAAAAAAAAATCTTTGACTTGATTGTAGAGAGTCAGTATAGAGCACTAGTTAGTCTGGAGGCAGTATTTTCAGGATTTTTAGTATTTCGAGGCATGTGTATAGTTGTGTTTGTATTACTGTTTTGTTTTGATTTATATCATCAACAAACCTGTTTAGAAAGTAAATACTGCTGACTGTTTTGGTAGTTTTACATGTTAATCTTTAGAAGAAGGTAAGCTAAATCATCTACTTTTTACAAAATTTCCTCAAAGCAAAGTAAAGGTGAGAGGTGAACCAACTTTGTAGCTTTTGTGAGTTCTTGACCTTTATAGATGTTCCTTGTAGGTTTTACAGTTGTATAGAACTAATATATCCAACTTTGTTGTTTACTTTATAAAAAACTTTGGCTTTCACTAACTACTTCTTCTATAGTTCCAAAGTGCGTTTAAACCATTACCACAAAGCTGCAACTTCTTTTTCAACTCTATTTCAATGTTCAACTATGCATGTACAGTACTCTGAAAAAGTTTTTATAAAGTTTATATATTAACTATATCATTTTTCTGTAGTTTGGCTTTTTGAAAAGTTTGGTTTGAATGATCAGTTTTTTAATATGGTAATTATATCCAAGGCTGTATCTGTTATTAATTTTCTGGAAACAAATCCTTGTTGGTGATTGGGAATAATTTTTTTGCAGATTATATTAAGCCTGTTTGTTATAATTTTCATAAAAATTTTAGCATCACAATTTACTAATAAGATTGAATGCCAGTTGTTTAAGTTTTTTAAGTTTTCTGACTTTTTGGAAATTAGTATAATTATGTTTCTGCACCATGAATCAGGTAAACAACCAGTATCTAGTACTTAATTAAATAACTTTTCAAGAACTAGTGCTATTTCTGATAATATAAGTTTGTAGAATTTGTAAGTTAGCCCATCAGTGCCAGGTGACTTGTTATTAGAAAGGCTTTGTATTGCTTGGATTATTTCTTTTTGTAAAATTTTTTTGACTAAGTTGTTATTTTGGTCCTGTAATACTTAAAGAAGACTTTCAGTATTCTTTTCTGCTGCCTTAAGATCTATGTCTTCTTCTTTGTAGATTTTCGTATATTGGTTTTTAATATATATAAGTATATTTTCATTTTCTGAGCTTAAAGTTTCAGGTATTTCGATTTTAGACTAGGCACTTTGTGACTTTTTTGCTTTGTATCTTGAGAAGAAGTATTTTGTTGACTTTTCTCCATTTTCAATCTATTTTGTTTTTGACTAAATTAACCATAACTCAGCTATTTTAGTTAGTTTCTCTTGTATTTGAAGGTTAAGTTTTTCTATGTTTTTGTTAAGGTGTTCTTTTGAGAAGTCTGCTACAAGCTTCTTACTTAGCTTTGTAATATCTTTGTTTAGTCTTGCCATTTTGTTTTCAGGGGCTTTGGGTTTTTGAAAGGCTCTGATGATTGATTATATGTAGATTTTACATAGATCACAGTTTTCTGCTGAGCCAGCATCCTAAATTTCCTCTAGTACCTCTTTTTTTAGTAATTCATTTTTAAAATATTCTTTATTGAACTTTCAGACTGAAGGCTGTTTAGATTCTTGTTTGAATTCCAGTGTGCATCTTACTGGAAGGTGGTCTGAATTACCAAAGTGTATGCTAACTTCTGATATAAGGTAATTATGATTCTCATCTATAAAAATGTAGTTCAAACATATAGCCATTGAGTGATTATTCTGTGTTTTCTGAAAAAAAGTTAGAAAGGGCTTGATGCTTGACATTTCTGCTATGTTAATAAGTTCTTTTGTTAGGTTGAAGAGCTGGGTTCTAGTTGAGTCATATTGGGCTGTTGCTTGACTTATTCTGTTGTTTTTGAAATTAAGATTAATATTGAAGTCTTCTGCTATAATGTTTATATTGTTTTCTTTGATTTAAGGTTTTCAGTCATTAAAAAGGTTATTCTGTCACTAATGTTTGGTGGTGCATAGATGTTTGTTGTTTTAAAGAAGTATCCTTTAAATACAGTCTGTTGTTATTATTCTTCCTTCATGGCTTATCTGAATGTTTTTAAATTCAATGTCTTTGCTTTCTGCTAGAATTGCTGTTTTTTTTAGTTCAGATTGAATCATAAATTCATTGTTGTTTGAGGAATTCTTGTGTTTTTTTTATTATTAAGGTTAGTTTCCTAAAGCATTATTATGTCTAGTTTGTATGATTTTAAGAGAGTTAGTAAGTTTTGTTGTTTTCCTTTGTTATTAAGTCTTTTTATATTTAGTATTGCTATTTTTAATTTGGTTTTTTGAGTCATAAATTATATGAGGTTGTTGGATCCCTTAAATTAAGAGTGGCTTGCTTCTTTATGAGTTTTTTTGTATGGAGATGATCTTGTTTCATCTTTCTTAGATGTTTTGTTTTCTTTCTTGGTTTTTCTGTTAATGACTATGATAAAGCCATCTGTTTTTTCATTTTTGTCAGAAGGAGAAGCTGCTTTGGAGATGTGACTTGCAGATGGATATGGTGTTTTATAGCCATAAATGGCAAGTTCATCTCTTGGTAGCATTTCTGTATTAGGTAAGAGATCTTCTTGAGTTGTTGCTTGCATTTGTTCATCTGAGCTGTTATTTGTTGTAGCTAATTCTGCTAAAACTGGAAGCTGAAGGTTTTGCTAATAGCTAGGATCAGTTTCCTCTAAGGCCATATGTGCATTATTTTTTGTATTATTTTGTTCTTGCTGCTTAGAGTTTGCTGGTGATAGAGGTTCTTCATTGCTCTATTCAGTACTTTTTGGAGTCTCATTTAATACCTGAAAGTCATTTGAGAGTCTTTTATTATGTTTGTCCTCTTTGTATTGTTGATTGCTAATTCATAGATTTACTGAATCCTGAAATTGTTGGTATTCTTTTTTAACATGGCCTTCTTTTTCACAGAAGTAGCATATCTTAGGTGCTTATTTCCATTCTGTTGTGACCTTATTGTCTCACACATATGTGAAATAAGGTATTTTGCTTTCTAGATTAGGATCATCTGAGTTCTCAAAGATTTTAATCCATTGGTTCATAAGGTAAGGTGTTCTTTTGATCAGTAGGGGCTTGATTGATGCGATTCTGCCCACAAACTCGAAGGCTTCTTTTATAGCATCTGATATTGCTTCTTTGTTACCTAGTGGAACATTTCTGATCTTAACTGAAAGAAATGATTTTCTTGAATCTGTAGAGATAAAGCCAAAGTAGGTTCTACTGAAAATATTAATACTCTTAATAGCATGGTGTTTTAATTTGTCTTTGTTTTCAAACACAATTTCCAAATATGTGCATGTTCCTTTCATAAAGAGGCCATAATTTCATTAAAAAAGCTGTGTATGTCTTGGATGTCTGTCATTAGAGTATTTTTATTTTTGATCTAATTTGAGACTAGACTACTGTATAGTTAGTGTCTCTTTTGAACCTTTTTGTCTGTCACTATCTTTTTGTAAGTCATTGTAAGGGTTAGTTTTATGTACTTCACTTAACAAACTGCTACTTTGTGAGTTTTTCATTATGTCTAGCTTCTGTCCTGTTGTATTTTCAGTTTCATCTAAGTTGTCTAATATTACTTGTTCCTTAGACATGTTGTTTGTTGTTATGTTTATAGTATCTTTGAACATGTTATTCTTGTTTACTTTTTGTTCTTGAGTAGCTTTCATTTTTTCTATTTCTAGTTCAACTTGTTTGTCCCAGCTTGTTGAGTTATTACTAGGGATTTCTTTTAGTACCTGCTTTTCTTTTTGTTTATGTTTAGTAGTTTCTTCTATGTCAGTTATCAAGCTTAAAAAGCTTGATGCATTTTTTTTTGTTTTTCTTTACTTTTTTTCTGCCACTTATTGATGCCATTTTTTTTGTTGTTTTTATGCTTTTTGTGTATTGAAATTCTGTAAAGAACCTTTTTCTTGGAACAAGAGCAAAGGCCCTTGTTTTAGTAAATACTTTAGCTGGTTTTGTCTTGTTGTTTGCTCTTATTTTTAACAAAAAGGTTACTCTACTCCAAAACTTGTGTGTTCAAGAGAAAGTATATGCAGATCTTTTATAATATTTAATTTAATACCTTTATATCTTGTGAAATTTCTAAATTACTTGATATTTCATTAATATTTTTACTATTTTTAATCAAATCTAATATTAAATTATATGATTGATTCTTATTATTATAAAGAAAATCTAAGCATGATTGTCTTGTTCTATCTAATATTTCTCATAATCTTTCATCTTTTAAATATTCTTCTTTAACTTTATTTATTCAATTAATATAATAATTATTATCTAATAATCTATCAATATCTTTTGATTGGTGAATTTCAATCAATAAAGAATCATAATTTCTATTGATCAATAAAGCTAAACATTGTTTTTTTAAATCTTGTAATATGTTTTTTTGATCTTCATCTAATGATGCATTTAGTTAAATCATTTTATTATATCTTTCATCTAATAGATTACCAAGAAAACTTAAATTTTTTATTTCTTGTTGTATTCTTATCATTTCTGTATTTCTATATAAATTTCTTATTTTTTTGTTATATAAATTATATAATTCTTATTTTTGTTAATTGGTAAAATCTTTATCATTATCAATTTCTTTTTTTGTATTAACTTACAATTTAACAATATTAGTTTCTTTTTCAATTTTTTCTTGAATATTTTGAATTATTTCTTGTTGGGTATTTCTCTAAAATTTTTCATTTACTAAATCAAATAAACTTACTTATTGTTTTACTATTAATCTTTCTTCATTTTTAATTGTTAATTGAATTTCTTGTAATTGTAATAAAACTTCTGTTTGATTAATTACTTTTTTATAATATTTTAAAAAATCTTGTTGTAATTTATTTAATTTTGAATAAATATTAGTGTTACACCCTGTTACATGAATTATTTGTTACAAGTCATATAAATTTCAAATATCACATGATAGACATGTTATATAATTTCGCGATTTTGTAGTACTGTAATAAACTTACTTTCATTGGTTTAAATAATTTTTAAAAGCTTACTCACTTGCTTGTTTTATCTTATAGCATTCGCTCATTTCTGATGAAACTTAACTCAACTAAACTGATCTCACAACAACTGTTTTTAATTTAACTGAGCTAACGACGTCTTTCAACGTTTTTGCACCTTTATAACAAATTCAAATTAAATAGGCAAAGGTGACCTCAAAATATGACTGATCAAGCAGTTAATTGTGAAGCTAGTACTTCCTATGCAGTTAATGCTGAAGTCAGTGCCCCTAATGTCTCACACATGGTTAATGCTGAAGCTAATACACTTTGCAATAATGTGGTTGATAATAAAGCTAGTACCTCTTATGAGAATGCAATTAATGAGGGGGCTAATGATACAGGTGCTGTATTAGTAAAGTGAAGACATAGTATGTTTTAGACTTGGTTTTAAGTTTACTTCAATTATGTAGAAACATCTTCAAGCGAGGGGGCTAATGATACAGGTACTGTATTAGTAAAGTGAAGCCATAGTATGTTTTAACTTGGTTTTAAGTTTGTTTTAATTATGTAGAAACATCTTCAAGTGAGACACTATATGATTTTTCTTTGCTGAGGGTTGGTTATACGTTTCGGTCATGGGATGATGTTGATTCCTTTCTTAAAGCCTATGGTCAATATTATGAATTTGCCATTATTAAAAAGAGAGTTGAGCAACATGATGATGGTACAATTAAGCATCGATCTTTTGGATGTAAATTTGGCAGAAAGTATACACTCAAAAAAAAGTATTGATATCAACGTCCACCATAATTGACAGTCAAAACAGCAAGGATATGAATGGCATATCAATCTAAATTTTTCTAAACAATCTATTTATATTACAGTTACAACGTTTAAAAATACTCACAATCATAAACTTAATCCTGAGAATTGTAAATATAGTGCTAAGTTCAAATCTATTGAAAAGGATGCACTAAATGACATCGAATTTTATACAAAAAGTGGAAATCTTTCGATTACTGTACAACACCAATTATTAAGAGCAAAGTATCCAGATGCAACCTTTTTAGACATGGATCTTGCTAACGCTATTTAACATTACAAAGTAAAATCTCGAGATTTTGAAGCAGATGCTTCACATCTTCTATCATTTCTTACTGAAAAATGTTCAGAGTCAGGTTGGAGTGTTGAATTCGAATTAGATAGTGACAACTGTCTTACTAGGCTTTTTTGGATGACCCCTAAACAATTATCTCTTTGGCTCGAGTATCATGATGTTATTCTCAACGATAATACAGCTAAGACAAATCGATATCAAATGCTGCTTAGTTTGTTCTTTATTGTTGATAATAACACGAGATCTCATTTGGTTGCACAAGCACTAATATCCAACAAAACAGTTGACTCTTACAAATGGATTCTCCAGTGTACAATAAAAGCTACAGGTGTTGAACCAATGGTCTTTGTTACAGATGCGGATCCGGCGATGGACAGCACATTAAAAGAAGTGTATAAAAATACGAATTCATTACATTGCATCTATCACATCAGCCAAAATCTACCAAAGAATCTAAAGGCTACATTAGACAATACATATGATTCATTCATCAAGGAATTTTATCAGTGTCATAATACACTGGACGAAATGTTGTTTGAATTTAGGTGGCAAAATTTACTAGAAAAATATCCATCTGCTTCAAATTACTTAACAAGAGTCCTTTATTCTAGTCATCAATCCTGGGCTTGTGCCTTTACATCAAAAATTTTTACTACTGGAGTTCAAACAACATCATGCGTGGAAGGGTGTATTGTGAATTAAAATGGATTTTAAATAATTTAGATCTTTGATAGTGTAGGGTTAGATTTGCTACTAAATTTTAAGTTTATTTAACAGTTAAGAAATTGCATTAGATATTAGTTAAGATCACATTTTGACACATGTCTTGTTTGTTCTTTTTTTATCTAAGGATATTAGCTAATATCTAACATGTTATTTTACTAAATTTTAAGTTTGTTTAACAGTTAAGAAATTTCAAATTCACTTCATTCCAGTTTCATTTTTAACAGATACAATGGTCTTATTAAGAGAGTATTACACAGCAATGATAGTTTATGCGATTTATTGAACATCTTTGATTCATGATTAGAAAAAGAGGCTGAATGGAACTGTTTCTTTGAATATCAGATGTTGTCGTCATGTGTTGGGATTTCATCTGTTGGCAGTGAGATATTCCCTACTGTTGATCAAATACTTTCAGAATATTTGACACCACATATCCTTTCTGTTGAATGTATTAAAATGGCTCAATGCTTATATTTCAATGCAGTATTAACCGACATGATAATAATTGGCTTTGATGATGAAAATAAAAGTATGGAAGATCGATTTATAAAGGATATTTATGATGCGAAGCAAATTTTGCTTAAATCAATGGTTTTGCAAGTCGATCGAGCTAACATTAAGGAAATATAGCAAATTATTGACAAGAGACCAGGCAACAATCAGCGAAAGCAATTTATTATTATAATAGATTCTATTTCCTATTTATGTACATGCATGGCCAATATATCTCGTGATATCGTGTGCAGACATTACTTTCAAGTAATGCTAGTTTCACAAATTTCTGGATTTCACATTAGTATGGTGGCATCATGCTGGTACTATAATAACAAGAAAGAGGCAGTTGGTCAAAAGAATGTGGTTTTTTCAAATAAGGGTTCTAGTCAAGCACAACAAAGTCAAACCATACCATTGATTCCTCAACAATTTACTGTTCCTCCTTCAGTAGCAACAAGCAGCCAATGTGTGGCAACTCGACATTCCAAGTTTTGCGAAATATGGGGCCTTGCATGACAAGCTGCACAACTCGCAGTTAATTGTGATGATAATGAGATGATTCAATGGTTAAGAACTTTTATTAATCAAAAAAAACATTGTCTAACACAAACTGATGAATGTGAAAACAGTGATAAGAAAAACGATTTGACAGTTGCCAATCCACTGATCACCAAACACAAGGACAGACCCAAAACTAAAAGATATAAGGCTGCCACAGAGAAATCAAGTTATCAACCATATACTTGCTGTAGTTGTGGTAAAACTGGGCACAATAGCACAAGATGTCAAAAGAAAGGTGGTATGTAATATATGTATATAGGATGGAAGATGGGTTATTGAAAACTTTAGCATGACTGTTATTTGATGTATGCTATAATATTCATATATTAATTAACTTGTAAACTGCAGTTTGTGTAATTCTAGATTATAGATGTTATGTATATTAGAACAAACATATAAGAATTTGATAGTATGTACGATTAACAAGCCATTTGTATTTAACATTGTCTTATTTTAGGGTTTGAATATGTGCTAGCTAGTTTTCTTAGGGTAAGTATAGGTTATAGTTGATGATTATACATACTATCGTAGCTTTGTGTTTGTTTTAACTTGTGATATCATGTTGCATTACTTATACTCTAAAATTCCCGGGTCTGATGACTGTTAAGAGTTTTATGAAAAAGATTAATTTTATCGAATTCTAACTTTTACTTCTGTTCAAACAAGTTTTCTTGTACTAATATCGCCATATAACCATAGATAACGCATATTAAATTTGGGAAATTCTATTTTGACCTGAGTCAAAATGCCCCTCTTTGGAATTTAGGGTTAGTGTGGGCCGGAATTATGTCAATGCGGGCTGGGTTTTTATCTTAAATGCCCCTCTCTAGAATTTAGGGTTAGTGCAGGCCGGAATTATGTCAATGCGAGCCGGGTTTTTATATTAAAAACCCCGGTTAGTATCAACATAATTCCGGCCCACACTAGCTCTAAAATTCTGGTAGGGTTATTTGACCTGAGTTAAATAGAATTTTTAATAAATTTTATATTATAAAGTATAATATTATATAATTAGTTAAATATAACTATATATATAGTAATGAATAATAAATGTAACATGATCAAAACAACTCTCCCTGATAATCACTCGTACTGAATTTTTTACAAACGACGAGCAGAAATTTGTTAGAAAGAAAAGGAAAAACTTCTAGTTTAGAATGGTTTTTACAAAGGTCAACTGTTTGTTTTCCCAGAGACTCCTTTGTATATTTAACATGCAAGCCAAAAGCGTTTCTGTATAAGATAACTGGCAGAAGA
>CAJVQA010008173.1:0-13176 GCA_910591915.1 Cetraspora pellucida | reverse complement strand
GTATTCTAAGTAAAATTATTCCTTGCGAAATTTTGCATATAGATAGTTTATATATCATACATGTACTATACATATTGCACATGCTATACACACTATACGCACTATACGTACTGTACGTACTGTACATACTGTACGCTAAAAAAATCCTGATATCATATAAATGGCACATCACTAATTAACGGCCTATGCTGTAGCTCGAATATGATTGGTTGATAATTTATTGTTCCGAAAAGATCCAGCATAGAAAGACAATGAACGTAAATTACGAGATAAAATATTCAATAAAAAATAGAGAAATTCCGAAAAGTTTCGAGGAAATTATATATAAAATAAATCACATCCTCTATCAAAAATCGCCTATCGCATTGCGGTTTCCAAAAGGTGTGACTTCTGTCGATCATCGTGTAATGTAAATTAGATGATTTTTCGATTCTAAGAGAATTATGCAGACATATGGATATCACAGATCGAATATATGATTGATAGAAAATCCAGAACCTTCAAAATTCTCACACTATCGTTATCACGAAATTCGTAGTGTCATAGCTTTTTGCAAACCGCTATAATATTTATAGTTATTTGAAATCTCTGTAATTTCCTTAGAATCGAAAAATCGTCTAATTTCCCATGATTTTACATGACACGATGAACACCTTTTTGCAAACCGCAATAATTGTTTGTAGCAACGATTATACAGAAATAAGAATCGATTCTAATTCAATTAACGATTAAAACGACTATTACAGAATTGATTTATACCCTTGAGTTTAAACAGCACTATGCATTGTATTTGCAGGGCTCATGTTTACAACACAAATAAATTTATTCCAGAAAAAAAGGTACATCATAGAGAACTTACATTTGCTTATAATCACAAAATTTTAAAACCAACTTATATTACTTATAAAATTTGACCTCTATATAAGCACAAACTCTATAGGCACCAAATTCTTAAAACCAAGGATGTGATTATAGATAGGTTTGACTGTATATAATTGAAATAAAAGCCATTTAAAAAACTAGAAAAAACCTTAATAATATATAATAAGAACAGATAAGATAAAGTATTAATATAAAAGAGGCAAAAAAACAGTAGTAGGATATAATAAGTACGAAACAAAATTACATGACGTGAGATAAGATAATCATGCTCGTAAGAAATGCAAACTATTTACAAGTTTATTTACAAATATTCTTGTCAAAACTTGCCCCGCAAAACTTTGCATCACCGGCATCTATATCAAAAATAAACAATTAATATTCAAATAATATAGAATAAAATAAAATTAGTTAAAAATTAGTTACTTACATTGTTTGCATGTACCTTGAGTCCATCCACCAAAAGCTTTATAATTATTTAATCTTGGGTCTTGATCATAAATAGAATACCATAATGGAAGACTAGAATCTAAAACCCAATTTTTGTCACCAATAATTGCTTCCCATTGAGATTGACTCTAAATTTGCAGATTATTTTAAATGTTAACTCTTATTACAAAAGAAATAAATATATATAAAAAAAATTACATACCGAGTATATACCAAATTTCCAGCCAGTAGATTTCCAAGCAGCATAGAAATCTTTCAATATTTGTTTGTTTTTAGCCGGACCTAAATTCCAATTACCAGAATTCTTATCCACTTCAACATCTAACCAGGCAGTTCGAACTATGATCTTATTGGTATTAATAAATTTAACCAATTCATTGACCTGTTGTTGAGGGGTTTTACAGGTCGACTTTCCAGTACATGGAAACATATATACATCAATATTATTAAACCCAGCTTTTTTAGCATTTTCGTAACTTTTCAAGAAATTAGAGTCAATTGCACCACCAGGATTATTGCCATAGGCTTCAAAGTAACCACGTATAGTTACACTGCTATGGCTTAAATTTTTAACACAATTGAAAGCAGCTACCGATGTCAAAGTGGAAACGTCTACTGAAAGAGTAGTAGCAAATACGTGATTTGTCATTGAAATGACCATGATAAAGATGGACAACAAAGTGAGTAAAAGTTTCATTTTATTAATTGTTAATGATGTAAGGAAAAATGTGGTGATATTACTGATTATTGATAATGTTTTTAACCGAAAAAAATATTAAGAGATGATTGCATTGACAAAGTTAAGTGAATAGACGTACTGTATTTATATCTTAAGGAACAGTCCGCAGCTAAAGGGTATAAAAAATACGGCGGAGATTTACTATAGCTTTCATATATTGATGGAGTGCCGAATATTTATGATAATAAGAAACAAATCAAGAAAAAAATCTTAATATCTTGTGACTTAACAACCGATTTTATTATAATTAAAATGTTTTACAACTTTAATTAAAGATTCAAAAGATGTTACTTAGTAAAAAATACTTTTCATTGTAATGAATCTGCATTCCACTATTACAAAAGATTTATAATAAGTTCCGACTATGACATTTCGTAACGAATTACTCCTTAATTTTGTTCTCGAAACTCTGCTGTAAAACATTAAATAATTTAAAAGTTGTCGTTTTTTTCATTTTTTAACGCTAAGGAAACATTCAAAACAAAGGATATGCTCTACGAGGAAACAAATTTTTGCACATGATTGTCAGCGTGATCACCACCAAAGTGTAATTCGCGTTACTTAGTGGTTAACTTAAAAAAAGTTAACATGCATGTATTATTTTTTTTATCGATACGTATTTTACAATTCCGTACACATTTTACTAAAAGAAGTTAGTACGTACGTACGTATGCACATACGTACTGTACATACATATCTAGAATTCTAGAAATGTACATCCATTCTATTTGTGTATGCCTATGCAGTTAAATGAGCGGGTTACGTGTACAGTGCATATATATTCCATATTAAAAAATAATCTTATTCACCTTTTGTTTATACTATTTTTGACAGAATTATTGTCGAAATGATAGTAAATACTATAATAATAATAATAATAATAATAATAATAATAATAATAATAATAATAATAATAATAATAATAATAATAATAATAATATGAATTAAATAAAAATTTAAGATCATGAAGTTAAATGATTATTAAATGTGAATTATTGCAATTCATCTCAAAATGTTACTACGCCGATCAATATATTTATGTACATTTAATATTATGTTAGTGTAGCAATAAATATCATTTATCTAAGATATGTATCTATTTTCATTGATATTACATTTTGATTAGATTCATGTTATTCGTATTTTTTGCATTTATTTGCATTTATTTGGGAGTAAGCTTTTACTGATTGATGCAGTTAACATAGGCTATTCAAACTCGTAAATATCATTTATTTAAATCATTTAGTATATAATGCGTAATCAAGAATTTATAATAAATTATTCATGCAGATTTATGGATATTTATTATATAAGCTTTTTACTTTATGAATGAGATGAATAAAAGTTCTTGAGCGACCTTGGACAAAATTTATTTATACCAACACGGATAGCCATAATTAGACAAGAATTTTATCGTATGATTTATTTATTATAAGGTCATCTTATCTTTATAATAAAGTAGGACGATATATTACACGACCTTCGCTCTGTCCACGTTGTTTGTGCGGCATCAGGTATATTTCTTTTTGTTAAATATCAAATTATTTTCTGTTCCTGGCTTTGTGCGACAACATCGAACAACCAATTTGTTTATTAATTAAAGCTTCATTGTCAAATGCATGAGTGTAACGGTAATATGTACGTAAATGGAGAAACAAACTTTTCCCTAAATAGGGATTTTTAGGCATTCTGTTTTTCTGTTTTATTTATCTTTCGCATTTTGACATCATCTTATTCTTAATAAAACATATTGTTATTTCTTGATTTCGAATCAAACTATTTACATATATAGATTTAATTAAAAATATTCCTGCTAGTATGTTATATTTCGTGGCTGATATGAAAGCAATATGTGGACAACACGACGTGCACCACTTATAAGTTAGTTCAACTTAGATTCAATTGCTTTCTCTATACTACCATGCATTTTCTCAGTAATCATCTACGAAATTCCACTACAGAATATTTTCTTCTACAGCAACACGACTTTTTTTAATATGTCGTTAATTAGGAAATTTAACAAAATGAAAGATTTATTAATTAAACGTCGCACGAATACAAATATCAACAATATTATCTCTAACAACATGCCCCTTATAAACAAATTTACATGCATAAAAAAATCATGCAAAAATTTGGTCATGCCCTTAAATAAAAAAAACTAAAGGCATTCTTGAGAGACATCTTAGTATCCCGACTTTGTACATGAGGTACATCTTATCTTCATTGACAAAAAAAATATACCAACAATACATAAAAAGATTTTCGCTATAAATTTTTTGAAAGTTAAAATTTATAAATACGCATCGCTCTCGATACAATTAATCACAATCAAAGATGTAAAGAAACCTCATGAGAGACTTATTTTCAAGTTAATCCTCAGTACAATACTCAAGATAACTCTCAGACTAACCCTCCTGTCAATGTTCAAGTTACTACCGCTCCTGTCATTATGCCGCAAAACATTATTACTGTAATGTGTCAACAACCTACCGATCCACCTCCAGCATATTATTACTGTAATATGTCAACAACCCACCCCTCCACCTTTGGCACCCGTTATTTATTCTAAACTGTTTACTTTGAACTTGCCAACGAAAATAAACCTTTTTCTTGTATTTGCGAGTAGTAATCCTTGTTACTATTATATCGGTTGCGATTCATCATTAAATTTTTTCATAAAGACTTGTATATAATATTATTTTGATAAACATGATTAACGTTGGTGAATGTTTTTTTAAATTTTACATATAATAATAATAATAATGTAATAATTAATATGCTCTAGATAAAATAATAAATTTCATTTTGTAACTGATTCTAATATTCTTTAAATTTTACAAATTGGACTTGAAAACATTACTTATAAATTTATTTTAATTTCCCTCTGTATTTGATGTCAAAATATCATATAAACCCTAAATAAAAAAGATATTAATAGACAGTTTAACATTATATACTTGATTAAAAGAGTAATATAAAGTTTGGAACATTACAAAAATAAAATATAGTATACTAATTACAAAAAAATAAAATAAAAAATGCTGTAGCTAAAGAATTAATCACTAATTATTGATTTATAAATTAAAAATTTTTAAATTTTCATGCATGTATTTCGAAAACGAATAAATTACAAAGAATACTCATGTTAAAACCCTAATAAAACTCTGTTTATTTCATCTATTAAACCACTATTTAAAGCTACTTACCACTTAGTACCAATTATCAAGTGATGCCATTATTATTAGTATTCTACGCCAAGTTCTTCTTTGAAAAGCTATGGCCTAAACATTAATTTAAAAATCATTTATGATAAATGTACCTTTAGATTTACTAAGAAATATAGCTTATTGTAAATTTGTATATTTTAAAGCGACAACTTTTATTTTTGAGCAAATTTATCAGCATATAGTCGACGAAAACAAAATTTATTTGATTTTGATAAAATCAAAATGTTATGGTGGAATTTAATTTATATAACCCTGCACACTAACCCTAAAATCCTAAGAAATTGAATCCTATTTCTACTTGCAATTTATAAATGAAAAAAAGTCTGGTTCCTACAAAGAAAACTTTGTATAAAATATATTTAAGGCAGATTTATACAATTTAACATAAATTTCAGACCCTAAATTTTAATCATAATTACAAAAAAAACAGAACCACAAAGATTTTCTGAAAGTACAAAATTCCGCACCAGTTAATTGCCGTAAATTAATGCATAAGATTATCACTATTTGCAATTCAATATTTGTGAGAAACTAAATGCAAAGCAACTCAAAACAAATGAACAAAAAAAATAAAATATGTTCTGCCTCAGTTAACTTTCATAAGAATATCGGCTATATGCAATTCAATTTTTATAAGAACTAAAAGCAAAAGCGATTTGAAACAAACGAACAAAAAACCCCGAAATAACATCTATATATGAAATTTTATATGATGAATACTTAAAGCTTCACAGTTCATATAAATAATGGTTAGTATGCTAACAGCATGGTTGAAGTTAATGATGCCTGACGAAATTATTTTTGCGATGACGAACGTATTTCAGCATATTTCGTCTGACGAATGGCTTGGTGATTGACGAAACCCTTGACAATTGACGAAACCCTTAATGAAACTTTGGAAACTCAATTTAGTCAATAATATAAGCAATATTCTGTCAACTCCCTTAACAACTTCTCTTTAATGATCTTTAAATATGTCAGGATATGATTTGTTGCACGTGGTTTCGTGGTCCTATGTGACTGCAAAACTATTGTGTGAAGTGTAGGATGGTAACTCCGGAAACCCGTGGAAGCAGGTGATTGATGTGGCGCAGTAACAAATAAACGGCTATATTGTATTCTCTGTATATTATGTATCGGGTTGTTAATGGATATCAGCGTAATAAGGGATAAAGGGTATAATCATTATAATCAGTATAATCATTATAATCAGTATAAACATTATACTTAGTATGATTAGTATAAACATTATAATTAGTATATGCAGGATAATAGATACGTATAAGTGATATATCATGAATAGAGTGTATAATGTGCCCTATGTAAAGAAAGTATATAATAAAGGCTTCGAGCCCTACGAAGAAAAAACATAGTTCGTGATCAATGAAAATTCGTCTCATAATAATTCCCTGCTTACGCTACATCATAATACCTAAAATCATAAACTCATCACTCCCCAAATCTAACACACTCTTTTCGACTAGGCCGATTCGTAGGTTACACGACGCATCCGATTGCGAAGCGACTGACTCGCCGTTACAAGGTGTCAATGAGACCACCCGTAGCAAAAAGGGCAGCGGGATAATCATGTGATTTTAAGAAAATCATGACTTAAAATAATCACAATTAATTTTAATATATTAATAATAAAGAAAAATTTTAAATTAATACATTTTTTATTAGTGGGTTTTACAAAACAAAAACATTTTTATGATAGAAAGATAATTAATACTTTTAAGCAAATTATTATTATAAATTCTTCAAATCTGATTGGTTGGTCCACTACCCTTTTGCTGTGGCATGTCCCATATATATTGTTACAGAATGAATTGTATGTGTTATTCTTAAATAAAATGATAACTTAAAGATAATATGATAAATTAACTTACTAGAGGCATGACAATGGTGATTTAGTGTAATAATTATTTATTTATATAGGAGGATTTTAAGTATTTTATTAACAATAATAGTTTATAACTTGAAGATTCTTTTTTTTTTGGACAAAAGTAAAATTACAGTTCTTTTTATAACTTCTAAATTATTGAATAACATTAGAGGTTTTGAGTTTACACAAATTTTACTCTTTCTAAATTTCATAATTCTTTCATTAATCTTACTAATCTTTACATTTACTTTGTTGACCATTCAGGTTTTCTTATTTCTTTCTGAACCTTCTCTATCTTTCATTTGCATCATTATTGTTAGAATCTTTTAGCAATAATATCTAAATCTTATAGATTATATGTGTAATTATTCCTCTCATAAATCATAATTATAATCTTAATTTGAATTTTTTAGATAATTTATACTGCAGTTTCAGAAATATCACTTTTATCCTATGACATTCTTCCTCATCTATTTATGCATATCACATATAAAAGAAACTAAAATATATTTATTTATATATATATATTTATTTATTATATATATATATATATATTATCATATATAGTATTTTTTTAGTAACTTTTGATTTATCAGTGTCTTAATAATATTTTTTTCAATAATACAAAGCTTAAACATTCTTTTGATAAGACTCTATAAATAAAAAAAAGTCACTTTCTTTGTAATATAATTTATAACTTTTAAAATTTGCTTGTAAAGCTTTGTAGACTAACACAAGATCTTCTTTTTTTAATTTTTCTAAAACTTGTAGTTACTAATTATGTCTTTCTTTGGCTATTCTCTGTACTAATTTGATTTTTTTAATTACTGTGTCCCCGGCTTCTAGTACTTTATCTATTAACTCAAAGAGTCTTTATAGAAATGTTTTTTCTAATAATTTTTCAAATTTGTTTAGATGTATTGGAAGACACATTTCTTTTCTATAAATCAAATAAAATGAGATCACCTTGATTGTATTCTGTTTTGTCATATAGTAAACAAATAGGATTGATAGTATCAGTAAATTTTATTTTCAAACATTAGTCACAAGTTTGGCTATAAATTCACAGAATATTTTATTAAATCTCTTAATCAATCTATTAGTTTGTAAATGATAAGGTGTAAAAAAATGATAATTTATTTTAAATCTTTTCAAAAATTCTTTTTATCAGATTGTTTCTAAAATAAATACTCTTATCAGATAGTAAGTACTGGGAACAACTATGCTGATACACAATATCTTTGTAAATAAAATTTACTATTCCATTTGTATTTGCTGCTTCAATAGTTTTAGTCTTTAGCCATTTAGTCATATAGCCTGTCATCACAACTATATATTTGTTTCCTTGTATTGTATTTAGTAGAGGTCTAATGATATCAATTCCAATTCTAAAAAATGAGGCTTCAATTAAAATTAGATGTAATAGGGTTTTACTAAATTCTTATCTATTTTTGATAAGCATCATAAGTTTGGACATATTTCTTTATATCTTTATATATTTGTGACTAATAATATTTGTTGCAGATTTTATTAAACATAATATCTTTTCTGAAATGTCTTTTTAAAAGATGATTATGAGTTAAAAACAGGATGGGTTCAACCTCATATTTTTGGATGACCCTTAACAAGTAGTTAATTTTATATTTATCTTTTTATATACAAGGTTTTTCTTAATTTCAAAGAAGTGACTTTATACCTGTAAGCTTCTGCATTGTTATGAAATAAAAGTTTGAGATAATATTTGATTTTTTAAATATGTTTTTAATTGTTAATATTTAAGGGATTCTATTTTTTCTTTTGTTTTATCAGAACACCAACTATTTAGTCTGAATTAGATTTGATATTGAATTTTTTTTTTTCTAATATAATTTTCGAACTTTTTAGTTCAATACTGAATTTTAAATTAAGTTTAAATTTAAAACATTTATTACAAAAGATCTTATTCTAATATCATTCTCTATTCTACTCTTTTATCTTATATAATTTTTCTAAGATTATATATATATTTTTTTTTGTAATTCATATACATAAAATCTTTTACCTACTTGGTACATTTAATAAATAGATGAATAGCTTGTTATTATCAATAAACCATACTGAGATATTGTTTTCTGTTTTTAAGTTTTTTCAATATAGTGTTTGTATTATCAAGGTCCAATTAAATTTTAACCTTATATAATTCTTAATATTTGATTATTATTCTTGTTACCAAAATAAATTTTTTTTTTAGGATAATAGAGATCTGAATAACCCATATATCTATACTATTGGAGTATATCAATAAAGGTTATTTTAAATCAGTCTTCAGTATCTTAACATTCACCTGGCTATGCCTTTCACAATCACATGTGTTAAGGGTTTTTGACAGAGATTTTATGCCAACCTAACTACCCATAGTAAGTAACCAAAAAAAATATCCTATTTATAAAGAACTATTTATTCTATATCATATATAATTAATACTAACAGTAACTTTTTATTAATATATATATATATATTCTTATGCTGTCTACTAGTAACAATATATAAAAAGTTTTTTTTTTTATACAGGCATGTGAAATAATGCATTTATATTTAAATGTTTCTGACCAGCTCAGTATACAATGGTATAATTATACAGTTGTAATCTCAATATTCATCTTGCTCTCTTGTCTTTGAGTTTTGCAGTATGAAGCTATTTAAGAGTGGCATGGTCTGTTATTAATGTAAAGAGCTTAGCTCCTAAATACTAATAAAAGTACTCTACAGCTTATATGATGGCTAGGCATTTTAGCTCCAAGGTTGAATAATTATGTTCTGATTTTGTTAGGCCCTACTTGTATAGACCACTATGTATTCTTTTTGATTATTATTTATTTGAGCTAATACTGCACTTAGACCAGTTCCCAAGATGTCTATATATAGATAAAACATTCTATTGAACTTTGAGTATTGTAGGATAAGAGTTATTATAAGATATCTTTTTAATGTTTTTAAGGCTTTTTGTTGTTTATTATCCTACTTATATGGTGTATCTTTCTCTAATAATTTATGTAGAAGGTGGGCTATATTAGCAAATCTCTTTATGAATCATCTGTAGTAGAATGCTAATTCTATAAATCCTCTTAGTTAGTAAAGGTTACTTGATATAATAAAGTTTTTTATTTTTTCAACTTTGTTCTTATTAGATCTAACTCCTTCTTCACTAATTATATGACCTAGATACTGAAGTTCTGATAAGAAAAACTTATACTTATCTAGGTCTAATTTTGACTCTGTAGTTCTTAGTTTTTTAAAAACTAACTTAATATACTTTACATAATTCTCAAATATTTTTGAGTATATATTTATATCATCAAGATAGACAACTATGAAATTTCCTATGAAATCCTATAGAATTTTGTTCATTAGATGCTAAAATGTTCCTGAAGCATTACATAAACCAAATAGCATAATATTAAATTTGAATAAATTGAATTTTGTTACAAATGTTGTTTTTTCTTTATACTCTTCTATAACCTCTACTTGCCAGTACCCACTCATAAGGTCTAGAGTAGAAAACCAAGTTGCTTTCCTGAATATATTGAGAAGGTTGTTAATATATTAAAGGAGGAAGCATTCTTCTTAGTTACAGAATTTAATTTTTAATAATCTATACAAAGATATAATTTCTCTTTTTTTTAGATATGATTATCACTAGAGATGCCTATGAACTAAATGATCTTTGTATTAGTTTTTTTTTCTTTAATTTCTCTATTTCTTTTTTAACAAAAAATTATTCTTATTTAGAGCTAGTCTATACAGTGCTTGTTTGATTGATAGCACATTGGCAGTATAAATAGTGTAAGTTATAATATCAGTACATTTTAAATTTTTAATATTTAGAGTAAATATATTCTTTTCTTTTTTAGAAATATTACCACTTGTTGCTGTTGTTTTAACTTTAATAACTTGTTATCAATTAAAGTTAAAATTTTTTTTTCAATTAACTTTTCTTTTTTCTTCTTATTATTTGTAAGTATTTCTTTAATATTAGTAAGATACAGAGCCAGATTTTCCTTTATAAGATTTTCTTCTAATTTGTCTTCCTCTTTATAATCAAATTCATCAAAGTTATCTTCTTCATCACTTTTATAATTTTTGAAGTCATTAGTCTCCAAATTCTCTATCTTATTATTCAAAATAGGGACACTTATTAATTTATCTAAATATTTTAGATAGAACTTTTGTTCATCAAAATGTATACAAGTATTAACTTTCTGAAACTAATTTGTTCTAAGAAGTAATGTCTTCTCAGATGATTTAATTACTTATAATGTTATTGGTATTATTATATCTTGTATGATAATCTTTAGATTTACCTTTTCTAATATTCTTGTCTAGCACCTATTGCTGTTATTACTACTGTGGTTAACTTATTATTTACTTGTAATTTGAGTTTATCTAATAATCTTGCTGGGATGATGTTTACAGCTATATTGAGTTTAATACAGCCAACACTGAGTTATTTTGAATTCTAATATAACACCTAGCTGCAGTGGTCCTTTGTCTTTCTTTTGAACTCACAAAATTAGTTTCTTGAAAATATAAGGATCTTTATAAAATATTAGCGAGATACTGAAGCATCTAACCCAGAGTTGCAGTAGATGATAATTCCAATATATTATTGGCAATGTTATACAGTTTTAAGAAATCAACAATTGATAGATCTCTTTTTCTTTTATTATTATTCTTAGAGTTAGTATTTTCTATTTTGTATTATGTAATTTCATTCTTTCTTGCTCTTCTGTTTCTTTCTATTTTGAATCTTTAAAAGCTTTCTTTCACATAGTCTATTATTCCAATTTGGTCTATATATTTTTATTATATTTCTTTCTTTTGTAAATTCTCTCCCAACTATATATAATTCTTTATTTTGATACTCATTATTTTGCTCTAATTCAAAAAAAATTACATTTCTTAGTTTGCTTCTTATATTTCTATTATTCCTGAAGTTTTAGTATATTCTAGTTACTTTTTCTAAAAAATAATCATTTTGATAATATCCTATTTTACTGCAGTTAAAAACAAGTAGGCCTTCTTTGTTGTTCTTTGGTAGGTTTCTTTCATAGATAATTACCTTCTAATTTATTTATTTGGACCACCAATATTATATAATTTAAGGCTAACCCATTTATTCTCTTTTTTATATTAATTAATTCACCTAATTTTTGTGAATTAGAGACCTTTGGAGCATGTTGTCTATAATAGTTTCCTGCTTTAACACTTCTAGCTGCAGCAATTGCCTCAGTTAGGTTTTTTAAAGCAGCTACTGCTACAAAAGTGGCATTATTTTCTTTTAGACCACTTAAAAACATCCTAATAATATACCTATTTGAAGGCAGTTGGTTGGGTTTACTCTACTAAGTAACCTCTTAAATTTAGTGACATAGTTGTCTACTCTTTTGTGACTCTTCTGTATTAAAGTGTTGAGTTTAAGCTGCCACTAATACTGTCTTTCTGAAGGTACATATTGCTTGACCAATAAATGATAAAAAGTTTGATTTCTTGTTTCTTCATTTTTGCTTTCTGTTTTCTAATATCTAATTTTAGATTTATTCTTTTTATATCAGTCTATAGCTGTTTCTTTCAAGTATTCTGATGCTATCTTTAACTTATGATCTTCAGCCTAATTATTGGCTTTAGTGACATGTTTAAACTTATCAAACTACTCAAACAGATCTTCATTATTTGTATCATAAAACACTTTAACCTTAACAAGGTTGCTCTTCCTTGATGTAACTTTATTTTTACCATTATCAGTACTGGATTTTAACATCATCTCCATAAATTCTTTAAATTGTTTAGTATTCATTTTGGGCAATTATTTTTGTTTTGAAGTCAGTATCTCACAGTTATTACCAAATGTTATGAGATGAATTGTATATATTATTATTATTTTTTTTTCCTTAAGCAGTCATGCTAGTGCTTTATTAAGATTTTGAAATTACATTTGCAATTACATAAATATCCTT